>PVJL010010279.1:0-50668 GCA_004026885.1 Lyroderma lyra | reverse complement strand
AAAATTTTTGTGAATTTTGTGGGTATTGCACTTTAATCAGCAAACTAATCATAAAATTATCTATTAACTTATACATGGATTCTTAGAAGTGCTTGCCATTCTACAAATTATCCTCAAGAATAAAACTTTGTGATTAGAGTTTGGATTCCCAGTTAGTTGTTAATTTTTTCTCTCGATATTAACTACTTTCTTAATTTTTTTTTTTTAATTCATTTTTATTGTTAGACTTATTGGGGTGACATCTGTTAGCAAGGATTACATAGGTTTCAGGCATACAATTCCACAGTGCATTGTCAACTTGATGCATAATAAGTTCACCACCTAATGTGACCCCTCTTTCCATCCCCTTATATTTAGCTTCCCCCCCTCCTCTCATTATTTCTCATATTATAGATTGGAAGCATTCTGCCCTAAACACCCAACATCACCAGGTAATTGTGTACACAACTAACCTTTCTGCTTTGCTATCATTTTCCTAACATTTAAGTCATGTAGGTCTGCCCAAATTCACTGAGGGCTAGCTCATGGAATCTAACTTAAATTTGCTATAAAGGAGTTACTATAATAAAAACATTTTTAGGAAACCAAGGAAATCTAAATGAGGTCATATCAGATTCTTAACTTTCCCCACAAGCTTGAAAATGTTGAGGGCACAAGAAAGAAAAACATAACTGGACAAAGAGCATCATCTTGGGGTCCCACTCCCTTGTTTCTTCCTTAAGGCTACTCTGACATCCTACTTAGGACAAAAAGCCCCAGAATTCAGTGAGATCCTTTACTTGAGACCCATGCAGGAGACTAGAACTACTGAGAAGGGGGCCCTTCCCTAACTCCTTGCAGTCTGTTATCAGCTCTTCCAGAATAGTTTTAATTTCCAAGCTATAAAACAAATCTCATGAGAACCAGAGTTAAGATTCTTGAGCCCACCTGCATGCCTGCCAAATCAATCTCCTCAGAGCAGGGCTTGAAAATTTTTATTTTTAACAGGTGAATCTGGTGTGCCATTGAGTTTGAGAATGAATGAAAATTGTCCCTTTGTTGATCTACAGTACTGGGCCTCTAACCCAAAAGGACCTGTTGTAATGCTCTCTCTATACCACACGGCACAGGCCACTGGCACAGGCCACTGGTACATCCTGTTCCTTCTCTCTGGATTACCGATGCTGCTTAATTAACCCCAAACACCTGCTTATGCTATCCGGTGAATATTTATGTGCCCCCAAAATTCATGCTGAAATTCTAAACTTTCCAGGCAGATTCCCTACCCTGTCTACCACATGAAGACACAGTGAGAGGGCTCCAGCTGAAAACCAGAAAGAGGGGCCTCACGAGAATGTGATCATGCCAGTGCCATGATCTTGGACTTCCAGCCTCCAGAACTGTGAGAAATAAGTTGTTGTTGTTTACAAACCACCCTGTCTGTGGTACTTTGTTATAACAGCCCAGACTTCTTTGTCTTTGTGAAGACAACCCCTCAATTCGTCACTTCTACTCACCATTCAGACCTTGCTCAAATAGTACTTCCTTAGAGAAGCATTTGCTGAGCTCCTTCATTCTAAGTCACTGTCTCCCTTTAGTGATCTTATAATAGTTTGTAAATTCTTTTACAGCACCTGTCAAAGTTCTCACACATTGATCTGAATGGTTATCTGAATAACGTTCGTTTCTAACCAGATAGACAGTTAAAGTGCAAGAGGATCAAAATCACCTGGCTTTGCTCAATGCTGTAACCCCAACCCTAGCACTCAGCCTGGCACACAATAGGTACTCAAGATATCTGACTTAAAAGTTGTTGAACTGACAAGGCATATAAGAGAGAGTGAGCGTCTTAATTGTATTCTGAGTAGTCCAGCAGGATACACACCACTGACACACCACAAGTTAACTGCCTACAGGGTTAGATCATTTCATAAGAGGGAAGTTCTTTTCAAGGTTTAAGATAATAGCAGAGCTAAATATGGAAGTAGGAAAGATTGTTTGCACATATAAATGCAAAGTGACTCATTATCACATAGTTTTCCACTGTGGATTATTTTACACTGTTAGGCTAGCAGATTATTGAAAATGGATGGCTCAGTGTAAGAGTCGCCATGATTCAAAGTGGTCCAACAATTAACTCACAGCAGCAGGTGACACTTCAGTCTTAGAAACTTGGTAATAGGAAAAGTTCCTAAATGACATCATGAGAGGCCACAGGAAAAGAGCAATTCTTTTTGGAAATCAGAGACCATCAGGACTGAAAGCCCTATTTATCTGAAGCAGAATGGAGTAGGGCCATATAAAGAAATAGAAGTAATGACAAATTATATTGGTAGTAAATTCAGCTAGGTTCTAGTGAGCTATTTGGGATGTACATTAAGATAGTTGTCAGTGAAAAATCAGAAACCTGTGATTTCCACTAATCTATAAGCAGATTCTCAAGTCTCCAAGATGACCTTCAGTGTTTTTTTGTTTTGTTTTGTTGTTGTTGTTTAAGTGGTGAAAAGGTAGTTTACTAGTAGTGAAGAGTACATTCCAAAGAAGTAGGAGCAGTCCGAGCGCAAGAGCTAGCGAGTGCAAGAGGCTCAAGGACCGACCTTCAGTTTTTGCATCTGAAAACCTAGCAGGTCCTCTTTCTTTCCAGCCATTGCCCCTTCATAGGTGAGGATCTGATTCAAGGCCTGCCCAAGTACTCCTGCCTAGTCCCAGAGCCTTCAATACTTACTATATGCAAATACATTCTGATTATTTCCAGTCTTAACATTTTCTCTGAGCTGGTCTACTAGTTATGACTGCTGAATTGTCGTCTTACCTGGATATAAGATCTGACAATTAAGTTCGCGAACTCATCCTAGCAAAGGTGCTATATATCTCACTGCTGAATATCACTACGGTCACCTTCCAAGTACACTCCCTGGGAAGCTATGCACCGACACCAGTGCCTCGTTCACCCCTCAAAGCAATTTTGGAACTCTTTTTCTGGAATGGCTATCAGAGCTGTCGCTGTCTAACCTTTGATGTCCTGAATGTCATCAAAATGTCTTCCTTTCAATTTCCTTTATCTTTGGGTAAAGAAAAAAGTCAGTGGGGGCCAGATCAGGTGAGTGGGGAGGGTGTTCCAATATAGTTATTTGTGTACTGGCTAAAATCTCCCTCAGAGACAGTGCCATGTGAGCTGGTGCGCACTGTTGTGATTCAAGAGCCAGGAGTTGTTGGTGAAAAGTTCAGGTCATTTTCACTTAACTTTTATACACAGCCTTTTCAGTACTTCCAAATAGTAAACTTGGTTGATTGTTCAGTTGGTACAAATTCATAATGAACAACTGCTCTGATATTAAAAAGGTTTAGCAACATTGTTTTGACTCTTGATTTGGATTGATGGAACTTTTTGGTCATGGAGAACTGCCTGACTTCCATTGTGCACTTTGACTCTTTGTTTCAGGGTTGTATTGGTACAACATGTGTCATCACAAGTGATAATATGGCCCAAATCATTATCTTCCCTGTCCAAAAGGTCTTGGCAAACTTCGACTTTCCTTTGTCCATCAGTGAGCTCCTTCAGAACCATTTTTCCACACACTTTTCTCATGCCAAAATTTTCAGTTAAGATTTTCCTGTTTCTCTATTGATGTTTACTTGGTCTGCTATGCTTCTCACAGTCAGCTGATCATTTTGACACATAATTGGACAACTTTTTACAATGTTTTTGTCAGTTCTGCTTGTTACTGGCCACCCTGACCTCTCTTCATCAGTGACGCTTTCTCTTTTTTCAGAAAAGCATTTAATCCATTTGCACACTACCATTTTCTTTATGGTATTATCCTCATAAACTTGGACTAACATTTCTCTGATTTCACTTCTACCCTGGCCAAGTTTAACAAGAAAAGTTAATGTTTGTTCATTTCTTTAATTCAAGCTCTGACATTTTTGCGATGGCACACAAAAACACGCAACAGTAATGAATGCCACTCAGCAAGACACCGCCACACATCAACACAAACACAGCTGTGAGACACAGATATACCAAGGTTATGTACAGCGCAGCCAACATAAGCGCATGGCAACTTCGGGAACTTAATGTCAGACCGGATTTAGCCAGAGCTGTTGTTTTTACTTCCATGCATGTTCCACCCAGGTCAACTCCATCTCAGTAGCTAGTATCATCCCACCATCCCTACCTTTCCAATAAAGAAACCTACCAGCCTCCTTTGACTACTTTCTTTCACCTCAGGCCCACCAATGTCTCCAATCCATTACAAAGCCTTACCAGTTCCCTGCCACATATATTCAGAATTTGTCCACTTCTCACTGTGTCCACTGCTATGTCATACTCCAACCCATTATCATTTCTCAGCCCATAATTATTCTCCTTGCATCTACCCTTGCCCCTCCAAGTCATTCTCCACCAGGGAGCTAGAATGATCTTTTTCAAAAAAGAAAACATTAATAGATACATCACTCCTCTACTGAAAATCCTCCCATGGTCTCTATTTAAACTTAACAACATGCCCAAGTACAAAGACCACAGAGCTGGGAGTTCTAACTCTGACTCTGTTCTAACTATACGTTTTAGCAAAATGAAGTGGCTTCACCCTCTGAGGCCTCGTTAGTAAAATGACAGCGTTGTGTGTGTAGCTCCAATATTTTAAGCCCAGTATACAGTCTGATACACCCATCTCGGGTTACTTCATTTCTCCTGCTCAATAAAAATGTCTGTTTCATAAATCCTGTATCTAACCACGCCACCAGGGTTTATGCTCATCAGAACCCACAGAAAGGCCATGCTTGTTCCTCACTTTCCTTTAGACAGAAAAGAAAAATATAAAGGGACCTCAAGCTTCCCCTTGGGCAGCTCCATCTCTTAAGTGCAACTCCCCAGCTGGAAGTTACCCATATGAGATCAGGGAGCATGGGCTGTGGCCTCAGATGGGTCATTCTGAGGTGCTATACACCTTCCAGGTGATACAAACCTAAAACTGACACACCCAGAGAAAAGTGAGTATAGATTCTGGTGGCCCAGGCCAGATAGCACCAATATCGCTGCTTCTCAGATTTACGCCCCTCTCATCCCAAGCGCCTGGATCCTGATTCCCCTGACAAAGATACCCTGAGCCCTCCTTCTGCCTGACCCTTCAGTTTCATCCCCTCTCCCCAAACCAGCACTGCCCAGGGGCTCCAAGAGGGTTGTCATAGCTGCTACTGGCATGAGAACGCTGAGCAGAAAGCAGACGGAGCCACAGAATGAAAATGAACGCAGACACGGGCCAAAGAGGAAAAGTGTGTATCTACTCAGTTGTTAATAGCAGGTGCATCTGTGTCAAGAAAATCCCACTGTCCAATCACCAAACTTATGGACGATTTCGTTCATTTCAAATGTCCACTCAGAAAATAAGCAAGGGCCATTTAACACAGTCGGATATTTGAAATTCTGTATTAAATAAGACCTTGGAGAAATCTCAATTCAGCTTACCATTTTTTTTTTTTTTTCACCAAGAAAGCAAGAAGTTAAACAGGATTGTCTGTCCTGAAAGGCTACTGGAACACCTACGGACTGAATTTACATGGGCTCCCTGTGTTAAGGCTGACACCTGAAACTTTCTCCAAACACCTAGCAGCAGATACTTTGTACTCTGATTATTTCATGTGTGTATGTTGATCTCTACACTTGACTGTCATCTCTCTGGGGCCAGACACTAATCCTTCTTTGGCTTCCCACCTGTTACTTAAGCACAGGGTTGGCAATTGGTGGACAATGCAAATATTTGCTAGTCAGTCAAAAATTTTTTAAAGCGACTTAGGAACTTAATTTTTGCAAAAAAAAAAAAATAAATAAAGTCAAATTGTCTCCTTATCTACATTTTTAAAGTAGGAAAACAGAACAGACCCTAGCTGATAAATAAAGCAAAGCAAATCCCATTAAGTTCTTTACAGCCTTAATTATAATAAGGTAGGGCGAGCTCGCTTTATTCTCCCTGGCCTTCATTAGGATCTTCTATCCCTAACTCCCATCATAGCACAAAATGTTCATGAAATGGCTCATTGTGGTGAATCTTTGAGGTTAAAGGTAAGAGTTCTGCCAAAGTGGTCCTTTCCACCGTTTGCTTTTACTCGCCCCTTTCTCATTTGTCCTCGGCCTCCAAACAAGTCACATTCTGAAGACACCAGAGATACTCCAGCTCAAAGCTGACTGTGGGAAGAACCCTAAGCTCTTCTAAACCAAGAGTTGACATCACCAATGAACAAATTTTTCTCCTTAAAAGATAACAGTTATCTTTCCAGCTAAGGATCTTGGAATCTGCTTCTTTTTTTTTTTTTTTTTTTTTTTTTAACCTTAAGGAATTTTACCTTTTAGCACTATGAAGACTGATATCTAAGTGCATACAAGTCTTTGAGCAATGGATATGCACACATTAGAATGTTTATACAATAGATGAAACAAAACCACAGACTTTACCTTAACAGATAAGCTTTAAAAATTCACTTCAAACATTTCACTTTGAACTACTAATCTGAATTTGGAGTCACTGGTGCTAATTTAGAATTTCAGTGATAGGATGTGTTCACTGATTCTCCTCATTCAAACACAATGCAGCCATTTATCAAAGAAGCAGAAAAAAGAATTTTTTTCTTTTGTTTCAAAAGATACAGTATTTTGGTTACTTAAAACAGCTGTAGTTGAGTAACATTCTGTATTATGTTTGTGACTCTCTCAATGTAACCACACCCCCCAACCCTTCTTTCTTAGGTGGTGAATAAAAAATATCAGAACACAACTTCAGTTTCAAAGTTTCTTACAATTTATAAGGAACAAATTTTTAAAAAACTATCCTTTGCCTCAATATTTTAACCTTGGTTTTACTTTTTTATGGTCTGAATCTCAGGAAAAACTGGGGCTGACGAACTACTAACCAAATATATATATATTTTTTTCTTTACAATATTAAAGAAGCCAGTGTTTCCTGAAACAAATAAACAAAACAAAAACAATACAGTTTGAAACCTTCCTTGAAATTTTCTCATGACAGAAATGTCCTCTACCTTATTAGGTTATGGTTTATACAAGTGTACACTTTTCAAAACACAGCAAACTTGTACTTTTACAATCTCTGGATTTTACTACATGTAAAATATTTTTCATCTCTCTGCCAATCACACCTCCCCCGGGAATCCACCTCCGCCCTGAGTTTTTCATAGGTGAACACAACCCTGAGGCCCAAAAGGTATCGCCCTTCCCAACAGCTACTGGCACGCCTGCCCCCCCACCCCCAAACCTCCAGCTCCAATCTTTCTTCATACTGGAGTTGCCCGCAGATATGAAATTCCACTCACCTCAACTGACTGAGAAGGCATTTTCAGCTTGGTGAGCTTGGCTTTGGCAGGCACTTTTAAGTCGGTTTTTTCAAAGGTCTGCTGCCGGTAGTCCTCCGGCAGCCGCTTCAGCTCGGGAGACTCACTGGGAGCCTGGTCTTGACCGTCCATGGGCCGGACATACGCCGTGGGCTTCTGCTGCATTGCAATGCTCTTTGAGGGGAGTGAGGGTGGAGGAAAAGTCTGAGAGGGTGGCTGGGGAGGGGCTACCCCAAGGCTAGCAACTGCCACTAAACTGTCCTGAGGAGTGTCTTTATCTCGGACCTTTACTGCCAGGTCCTTGGGAGACTTGGCTGGGCAGTAGCCTTTGCTGTTAGTGCTACTGCTGTGAACCTTGTTGCTTCCTTGTGTCCTGGGAAGAGTTTGCTGGCTGGAATGTATAGGTGACAAAGGGGGTAGAGGGGACGGTAAAGAGGAACGTAAGGGACAAAGCTCCTTCTCTGGAGCTGAGTCTGTCATCGAAGTACAGTGGTCTCCATCAGCTCTGCGGTCACCATTTTTGTGATGACCAGACCCATACCCTTCCTGACCAAGACGGTCTTGGGTCGGGTGCTGGCTGTCCAAGGGGCCATAGCTTTTGACATGGAGACTTGGCATTGGTTCCATTCTTGGCTGTGTCATCTTTGGATTATGGCTAACGTTACCAACAGACAGTGGTCCGGAGGCAGGAGTGCTAATAGGCTGGTGATGAACACTAGTGTTGAAGGAGTGGGATGGAATGCTGCTCCCTTTCTCAGGAAATAAAGGATATCTCGGCTTTCCCAACCTATTTTCAGAAGCATCCAAGCAATGAGTGTGGGGCTCGGTACTAAGCAACTCCTTCACTTCTTCATAGTTTCCCAACATGTTCTGGATTCGGCTGGATAGCTCATCACCTTTTTCAGTCTGAAAAAAGAAAAATAAGACAGCGAAGTTATATACTTAAAAAAAAAAAAAAAAAGAAAAGAAAAACCAACATTTAATAAATGATGTTACATAACCTCATTAAAAAAGAAATACCTAAATTTGACATGTAACAGAATTTAACATGTAATTTAACCTCAATTCCCCTGTTGAGAATCCTGTCATGGACAAATATTACTACATACAGGAGATTAACATTACAAAAAGGAACCCACAAACTTAGGTAATTCTAACTAACAGGTTTCACAGAATTTTCATATTTTGTTTTCAGAAACAATCTCAAGGATAAATAGTCTTATTTTCCCAGTTGTAGGCCTTGTACAAACTCATTTTCATCACAGAGTTGAATACTGGGATAAATCAAACTTTCTAGTATAAAATAAATACCTTGTAGGGCTCTCCAAAAAGGGGAATCTTTTCAGGAAATGCCTCTTTCTCTTGGTGAGCTTCCTGATTGCGTCGTTCCTTCTCTCTAATTCGAAGCAGGTTTCTGTCTTCATTGTATAAGCTGTTTCAGATGCCACAAAAGAACAAGAAAATAAAATTTATCAGTGTCCAAGTTTTGCTGTGCATATGTACGTGTTATGAGGGAGGCAAGGACAGGTCAAGAAGACGTGATGACAAGAGATGGTTTTAAAAAAGCATATGTCCCTCAACTCACTCCTAGATTAAGGCTCAACCAATAGGCTGTGACCCTCCAGTCTCGGTTCTGCTTCCAGAAACCTTGGTGCTCAGGACTGCCGCCAAACTGAACAGTCTTTTATAGGCAGTGGTGGGACTGAGACAAGATTAATGGTATTTTTATGTTCAGCTTGCAAAATATGGAGTAGAGGTGGAAGTTTTTCATCTGAAAGAGTCAGCAGGATGTGAACTTTAAAAAAGCTGTTTTCCTGGATCAGAACCACACATTTGGGGAGATTAAAATCAAAAGCCTTATTTCATAATTAAAAGACTACCAGACACCCAAAACAGCATTTACTTAATTCTGAGTCTACTCTACTGGGAGCGTCCTGGAATGTAAACTTGAGATCATTTTCCTCATTTCAAATGCCAAGGATGGGAAAATTCAATTTTAGATGTAAGCTCTACCTACTGATAAGTCTTATAACCCATGGTCCCATTTAACCCACATAAAAATGTACCCTAAATTATGAGTCCTATCACCAAAAGGGTTAAAGTGCATTCACTGACACACAAAATACAGAGAAGGAAATAAAAAGAGCATATTTAGCTAGCATATAAACCCAAAGTGGGCTTGGCTCCTGTCAGCGACACAGGCTCCTCCCCGCCAACCAGCACAAGTGATATGTGATAACGAACATAGGAACCATGAAAGACTTCTTTCTGCCCTCACAGACTTGCTTCTTGGGCATCACTAAATCTTTTTCCCCTGTGTTATGTGAATAAGTAAGTAGGGAATATTCAGTTGTCTTGTTGAGACTATATGCACCATTAGAAATTCTAGCTGTGACGTCAGACACCTCCCACCAACCCCTTATCTTGGCCTCTCTGCTCTCTTATAACTTCTACTTCCTTTGACAGAGCTTACTTACTGGTCTCCCTGTCTCCCCCATATCTTGTCCCTCTAATTTAGTCTTCTCAGGGAAAGAAATTCAATCCACAGCCCTGGTTCTCAGTCACTACCCATATTCTTTTATATATATATATATATATATATATAATTTATATTTATATTTATTCATATGTATATATGTAGTTCCCTGGCTGGGAATCGAACCCAGGCCGCAGTGTTGAGAAGTGCCGAAGCCTAGCCACTACACCACCAGGGAACTCCCACTATCCATATTTTAAAATAAAAAGCATTTGATGGCACTTTACTGCTGCAGAATAAACTCTAAATCCTTACGTTGGCATTAAAATGTCCCCATAATCTGGTACAGATCTACTCATCTCAAGTCTCTCTGCAGGCCTGCCACATGCATTCCACTTGACAGTATTCCCCCCTAAACACACCCTGTAAATGACAGCCTCTTGCTCTGATCTCTAGCCCTGAACTCCCTTTTACTGAAACATCACCAATTCTTCTAGGACCAGCTCACCTAGAAGGACGATTCTCTTGCAAACCACCTCCAATCACACCAGCCTACGCCCCACTCCTCAGTGATATCCTGGACTTTGATGCTTTCATTCTAATTACACACATTTCCTCTGTCTCATTCTCAACTACACACCCACATCCCCAATTTTCAGCTACCAGTAAATCTCTGCAGTGATTCCAATGTTACCCACTTTAAAGGCTTCCTCAATCCCCCCGAGTATATGCTGACTTGACATACTGAGTGGTTCTCTCTCCTTCCCCCGCTTCCTTCTAGAATGTGAACTCCATAATACAACTCTCATTTCTTTCTCTCCTGGTGCTAAAGCGGATACTTTGCATAGAAGCTGATCATTAAGTATTTTTAAATTAAAAAAACAGCCATTATGTTTACAGTATACTTTTCTACACTTGTAATTTTTAAATATTTTACTGTGGAAGACAAATTTTTAAAACATTATAACCATCTTAAAATTATTTCCTGGTATTTCTATAGTTTTTCAGTCGTACGGTGGGGAGAGGCTAAGCCACTTGGCTGAATTCATTAGGATGTGGTAAAGAATTATCTGCTTAGACCAGGGGTATCCAAATTTTTGGCTTCCCTGGGACACAAGGGAAGAAGAAGAACCATCGTGGGCAACACATAAAGTACACTAATAATAGCTAATATGCTAAAAAAAAAAAAAAAGGTCTACGTATAATTTTTCATAATGTTTTAAGAAAGGTTACAAACTATAATGGGCCAAATTCAAAGCCGTCCTGGGCCACATGTGGGCCATGGCTTGGACTGGCCTGGCTTAGACAATCATATCAAAAATTTTTCCTAGATGATGGATATCTTGATATCAGATTTTTAGAAAACTCCTAAAACTACAAAGTGAACAATTTAAGTTAATACAGGAAAAGTTGAGGAAAAACTAAACCCGAAACTGGCTATAGAGTGTTGACTCTCACACATTTCAAAAAGACTTACTTCTGGTTGACAGTAGCACAATGGACTTGATGATCATGCAAGAATTCCTTATAATTGTTATATGATTTTTGGTAACTGTTCTTGTTGGCTCAAATAAAGTTATGTAACATTAATGTACAACTATGGGAGCCACGTAAAAGGGCTGATCAGGAATTAACTTTTTTTCCTTCAAACTGGCTTTACAAGCACTTTGTTTGCAGGAAGGGGCAGGGCATGCAACTGTCCTCTGAGCAACCTGAACACCCAAGCTTCTCCTCTCCAAAGCTACCTGGTGCCTGCGCCACAGAAGCCATCTGCTCTGCCCTCCTCGCGTCACGGGAGCTCCCCCGTCCTGACTCTGCTCGTTCCAGCGGGGGAGGCCTTACAGCTTTCTTCACTTGTGGGCTCAGAGCCTTTGGTTCTGCTTTATAAGGCAGAGTTTTGCCTGTTTCTGAGTAACTGCGACCTTTGTCTCAGAAAAGGAAACCCCAAATGGCCAAGTTCTCAATTCCAGACCTAAAAGTGAGGGTGTGAACAGGAGCACTCAACTGTCGGAATGCTCGGGGTCCTTGCCACACCTTCCTGTCAGCTCCACACACATCTTTAGGAAAAGCTACTTGGTTTAAAATTATTAAAGCATTTCTAAATTGATCAGTTTGGCACCGGTTAGGTTTTTATCTAGCTTCTAGATTTTCATTCCAAAATAGTAAAACAGAAATAGTAAGAACCAAATTTTACAAAGTTCCTAACACTGGCTTATTGCCATGTGATTCAAAAATCATGCCTCCCGCAGGGAGGAAATCCTGATAAATTAAGATTGCTGGCTAATTAAGATTTTAGCTCCCTTTTTTAACCCCACACCAAGATTTTATGGGCAGATAGGAAATGCCATAGTAACTTTGAGACAAGCTATGAACACATCTTTTCCCCTTTATTCACCACCCTCCTTCAACTGAAAAACCCTAAAGTGGTGAGGTGAGGAAAGGCAGCACAAGTGCTACCGGCAGGACGAATTTTATAAAGTCTAGGCATAGAGGGAGACTCACCACCCCGCCCCACACCCCCACCCGCCACACGCACGCGCACGCACACACACAGATGCGCGTACAGTCACGCACACATGTGCATACACGCACACACACATGCACGTACATGGCGCGCACACATGCACGTACACGCACGCACACATACACACGCACGCGCGTACACACACACACGCGCACACACACGCACGCGTACACACACACACGCGCGCACACGCACACGGTCTGCTGGGTCTCACGCACCACAGCTCCTGGGCAGGGCAGAGGAAGGCAGAAGGAACAGGAAGTGCCCAGTCAATGCTCCCCAGGACCATGTTAGGGTAGGCTGTGAGCCCTCCTCCTCCTGGGCTGGCTAACCTCTCCTTAGAACGAACAGCATTTTGCCAGCTGTATTAGGTAGTTTTCAGATTTTCTTGGCTTTTACTTATTCCAAGTTTGCAAGAGTTTAAGAAATGCTTTGTTAAAATGACATGGTAAATTTTTTTAATGAATATTTTCTTGGGTTCCATTCTGAAATCAGGAGAAATGTAAATTAAAAAAAAAACAAAAACAAAAACAAAATAGCCCATGAACCAATTGTTCAGTCTCTACACATGATTGTTTTTAAAACAAGGTACAAGCAAGAAGGGGGTGGATGGAAGAATTTTAAATAAGGGAATTTTTAGAAGCAGTAAATGTCCAACATGATTCACAAACTCTGTAATTACCCTTGAATAATTACAAGCTGACGATCACTTCATTTAATTAAAGGCATTTTTCCCTCCAGTGTGGAGGGGGAAAAAACACATTCTCACTCTTACAGAATAACCTTATTTATCCCAATATCAGCCCTGTCAGACTTTTTCACTATCCCACATAGAATACAGTGAGTTACAAGTCCTCCTTCACTGATTTCTACACAGCACTTTGCATTATATCAGAGGTTCTCAAACGTAAGAACAGGAGCATCAGAACCAGCTAGGGGGCCTGTTAAATAAAACGCAGACTGCAGGTACCCACCCCCAAAGCTTCTGATTCAGCGGATTTGATGCGGAGCCTGAGATCTGCATCTTTAACAAGTTTCTAGGTGATTCTGAGGAGCACAAGGGCACACGCTCTGTGGGCCGTCTGGATCAGTTTGGGATTGCCAAGAAAACAGCAGCAGCGACAGCCGCAGCGACGGCCGCGGACCGGCACCACGGAGCGCCCGTTACTCGGCTGGTCCTGATTCAGGTACCCCAAATCCATCTCCCATTTCATCTCCTCAGCTCTGTGAGAGGGCGTTTATTAACTCCATCCTCCAGGTGAAGAAAGAACAAGGCTCAGAGATTAACTTGGTGATAAGTGGCCAATCTAATAATTTAAAGGCAGGTCTAGCCTGGCACCGAAGCTTGCAGCAAAGCTTTGAGGCTGTTAAGCAGGGCCCCGACAAGGAAGTTGTGCTGAAGCGACAGCCCCTCATAATGCTGCATCATTCCTTGGTCTCTAAGCGGTACACATCAGCAACTCAGGTAGTATCGCTGCCAGCACAGCCATCTCAGAGCACAAAACCTATGTTTGGCTGAAGGTACCCACACAGGTCTGTCCTTGCCTAAGGACATAAGAGGGGGCCCTTTCAGAGAGGGATGGTTGACAGCACGAAGTTACTCGAATTATAGCAACTGTGCTACATTCTTATTTTACAGCCTTTTTAAAATTTACAGATTTGAGGTCACTAACCCCATAATAACCTCTGGATTCACAAGTCATCTCTAATGTGCTAAGGGGCTCTTCACATTAATTTCTTTCAAGGACAGACTGTAAATAAACTTGCACCAAAGCAGCCATTATATGCCCCGATATTGGGCTCTGCTCCCATTAACGTCTGGCTAACCGACAAAAGCCATGTTCCTAGGGCCTCGATGCCAGCTTTCTGGTCATCCCAGGAGACCCCAGCTGGGGAGAAAAAAACATCAAGTCACATGGTGATCTGAAGCAGCTGACTGTATACATAACAAGTGCACGTGTGGATGTGCCCCTGGGGAGGGTGCAAAGTCTGACCACGAGGGAGACACCCATGAGTTCCACCAGAAGTTTGCAAAAATATTTTCAGATGGAGAATAACTTTCTGCAGGCAAGTTCCTGCTTTTGTATCACACAGTACTGTCCACCGTGTGCAACGTTCAACACTGGTGCAACAAAACCATCTCTGCAAAATGCATCAAACCACCGCCTCCACCACATTTTTTAAATTAAGTGAACCAGAAAGACCAATGGGGGACACCACAGGCTTCAGTTTCCAGTTCCCCCTGAGAGCAATGACGTGTGAGACTCACTCTGCAGAACAGAAATGCACACGCCATCACTAAGGTGGACTGCACCGCAGCTGTGTGCGCAGACAGAATTCCACCACTCCGTAAATCAGCACGGGAGTGTTTGAACGAAGCTTGGAAACCTAAAGCCTGCCAGGGCGCTCTCACTTTCAGAGAGGTGGTGAAACTCTTGAGGAATTCAGAGCTGCCCATTCAGCCCTGAATGCAGTCATTTAGTCAACCCCATGCTGAGACCTGTCAGGGTACATTTACTTGGGCTTTTCAAACACTCCTCCCGGGGGGTTATGGGAGGATGTGTGAAAACACTATGGTGAATGAAGGAGTCACAGCTCTGCAAAGATGAGTGAGAGCCACCCCCTTTACTCTGCTCCTAGCACTAAAAAGGAAAGTTTACGTGGAAGGCGGAAAGTCAGTAACAGGGAGTCCCGCGCTGGGCTTGAGGCGTGGGCCGTGTGCTGGCTCTGCTAGTGTCCGCCTGGGCGCACCTCTTCCAGGCGGGAGCCCACGGGGCCTGCTGCAAATCTGGGTTAGTCACGCAGGGCCGCCGAATGCCACTCGGAGCTCCCATGGCAACTCTCGGCCCAAAGGGCAGGCTGTGCACAGCTGACTACCCATTTATCACCCTTGACTGGTCACTTCACACGGACCTTGCTCTCATAGATGCGCCCAACTCTCTAGAACTCACTTGCGAAGTTTAATTTTTCCCTTGGAGGGCGGAGTGTAATTTTACCTGTGATATTTGACGGGAAGGAATGGGGAAAAAATCTTAAAAATCAACCCATAGTGTACATTTATTATGGAAAAGAACGAGTCTTTTTACTGTTTTAGAGGCACTCTATGCCATTCCGATTTGAAGGTACAAAAGGTGAGAGCAAAACACAAAACTCACAAGCGTGTTCACAAAAGGTGGGCAACTCTGGCTTAGAGAGTGGTGATACAAGTGTCCCGAAGTGACGGGACAGAAGGACAGCGGGCTGCGGTTCTTACTGCTGTGCAAGTGACTCTTCATCGTGGAAGCCACGCCTGTTGACTTTTTAAGTCGGTCTTCTGGCCCTTTGTTTCCATGTTCCTCTATTCCCACAGTCTATCACACAGGGAACGTTTTTGCGCATGTTTGCCTTGTGAAAAAATGTCTATTATGCCAAAGCACAAAATTAGTTTTTATCATTAAACTGTATGACTCATATATACAATTAAAACCCTAAGAAATCTTCGGAGTAACCGAGATTTGCAGAAGAAATGCTGCTTCAAAGAAAGGAAGAATTTTCTCCTCTCTTGCTTTGTGCATGTAAAACAATCCGCAACAGGCTTTTTCATCATAAAAATCATTCAGCTAAATCTTCCAATGATTTCACCTTCATTACCTCTTCCATCACCTAACACACACAATAAATATAAAGGAAAAAAAAATTACAGACTTAATTCCAAAACAATATCTGATTTTATATAAAAATAAGCATCAACCAAATGAAATGACAAAACAGCATTATGTCACAGATGTTTGTCCTGCAGGAGCTCCCAGGGGCTCTTCTCAAAGTAACAGCCCCCTCAGCTATTCACTTCCGCTTGCCCAGAATGCTCAACCTCATCACAATACTGAAAAAGTTGTATGGGGCTGCAGTTTGCAAAAATGGAATCAATCT
The DNA here is from genome assembly GCA_004026885.1 of Lyroderma lyra. Classification (NCBI taxonomy): domain Eukaryota; kingdom Metazoa; phylum Chordata; class Mammalia; order Chiroptera; family Megadermatidae; genus Lyroderma; species Lyroderma lyra. Next base: position 34,433 of record PVJL010010279.1, on the reverse strand, counting down.
TTACGATATTTTGCATACCTTAAAGGCACACTATGAGTTTTAAATTGAGACATTTGCCTCTACCTGGGCAAATGAAGAAAAAGGAAGTCCTTCAACTCTAACCAGAGACATGCTAATTTACCTTTCAAAATGAATCTGCCAGATACTTCCGACTGCATGTTACTATGTAGCAAGGGTCCGAAAGGATACACTTCACAAAAATCTATCAGAGTACCAGATGAGGGTAGAGGGAGTAGGTGGTAGTGTAGTGGTTTAGGGAATCTTTTGTTTAAATACTCTGTTTTAACATTCTTTTTAACAAAAAGGTATTCATTTTTTATTTTAATTCAAAGTTCTGATTAAATACATAGAAATAGCTTCTTCTACATATAACATGGTCAAGATCAGGGGTAAAGAAATATTGGGGAGTTCCCTGATGGTGTAGTGGCTTAAGGCTTCAGCGCTGGCGCTGTCAGCGCTGCGGCCTGGGTTCGATTCCCAGCCAGGGAGCTACCCACATACCAAAAAATATATATATATATTGGGGTGTTGATCACTTTGGTAGCAATTCTCACTAGAACCTCTGAAAATTGACTTTGGATCCTGGACTCAGTCTTAGATTATTCCCAACTAATAATTACAGACCCGCCAGCATTAGAGGCTATGTCCCAGCATTCAAACACCAGCGCTGCTTTTGTCTGACTGGACTAGTCTCACTATAACCCCTTTTGCTTCTCTTACTGGATCACAGAAATGCTGAAAGGCATTTTTTTACCCTTCTAGATCAGGCATGTCCAACCTGCAGCCCAGGATGGCTTTGAATGTGGCCCAACACAAATGCTTACAAACATGATTAGAGTTTTTGTGGCCATTTCTTTAGCGCATCAGCTGTGGTTAGTGTTAATGTATGATGTGGGTGGCCCAGGGAAGTCAAAAGGGTGGACGCTGCTGCTCTAGATAGAAAAAGCACAAGAACTTGTCTTCCTCATTAACTGGTCTTAAAAGGGGCGCGGGGGAAACTCTGTGGGGATACACAGCTCCAACACAAGTAGGATGAGGTGAGAGGACTCTGATGAGCTAATGCAATCCCATGTATACATTAAGAACAAATGAACAAGCAAGCAAAAACCGCTAGTACATACTAAGGAAGGCCAACATGCAAATGACATAATCACACAAAGCACACCAGTGAAATCACTCTTAACCTCAGGGATCTGACAATCTATAACTAATCTATAAGGATTAGTAAAATATTTGTTCTTTGTGTAACTTGAAATTAGAAGATATTCACGTTACGAACAAACTCTAGAAAACTCAATTTCTGAGAAGTGGTCTTTAAATATGTACGGTACTTATTGACAGTTAATGTAAAGGATACACAGAAATTACCCGCTATAGTTGTGACAGGCTCACGGGTGATAAACCTGCCACCCAAGTACTTATTTATATGCCCCCCGTTAGCTATAAAGGACCGTGGTGAGCAGAGCCACCTCCGACCGGCTGCTTTGCTGGCACTGCACATTGGGCACCAACCAGAAACACAGGCAGCTACTGCTTGCTGGCTCTTCCCCTGGGAGCCTGCTGTGCCCTGGGGAAGACTCGTTACCCTACCATCCTTCACACACACTCAACTGACCATGAAGGACCACACACCTATAAAATGATGAGGCTGGTGAAAGTCTGTATCCTTACAGCCACAGATTAAAAGAATGCTGTGGCCACAAACTAAGAAAGAATGTAGACAAGCAAGTTTTAAGTTTTGTTAACCTTTCTGAGTTCCCTGCTGCCTATAGGATCAACGATGAGTGGTTGTGCCACGCAACGAATGCCCTTCTCCACCTGGCTTCCACTTCCTCTCAACCACCCACTTACTGCGCCTCACCTCTCAACTCTTTGAACACAAGGAACTAGGAGTCTGAAAAATGCAAGTCCCTCTCTGCCACTCCCTAATGAATTCCTAACTTGACTTTAAACCTTCCAAAAGATCACAACCTCTAGCCTCAAGCTCCACTCTCACCTCCCATCCCCTGCTGAGAATTTCTTTCTTTCTTTGGGATGCATCTCTTCTTGCAAATCTGTCCATGTTTACACATACAAAAATGTGATGGACTGTATATGTGTATCCTGAGAGTACTGTGCTTAGCAAAATGTGATGCTTAATATATACCTCTGACTGAAGTAATTATAGTTGACCTGTGAACAACATGGGTTTTGAATGGCATGGTCCACTTACACACAGAATTTTTTCCCAATAAATACCTGTACTATTTTTGTTCCGAGGTTGGGAGGCCACAAAAGCAGAGGGCTCAATGTGTGCACCGACCTACCCCACTTTATACAGGGGATCTCAGCATCCGTGGATTCTGGAATCCACAGGGGACACGGGGGAGGAGGATCCTGAAACCAATCCCCTGCAGATTCCAAAGAAAAACTAAGGTTTGGGGGAGTCAAAAGTTACACAAGGACTTTCAACTACACAAGGGGTCAGCACCCCCCACCAAGTTCAGGGGTCACAAGTGAATATTCAAGTATTCCTCAATTTCAAACAACCCAGAACTCTTCTGAGTCCCACAGGCCTTGTTTATGATTTGATGACAAAATATGATTCATTGTCTGATACCTAAAACCAGACTGTTGTATCCATCAAATGACTCAAACCTAGAAGGAAGCTGACATCACTCTTTCCTAGATCAGCTATGAAAGCTGTCTCAGCTAACAGCACCATATGTTTATCAGTTAATGTTACAGGTTTCAGTCTTCAGTTTGCCATATTTATTAATTAGTCATAAAAGTCCAAGTGTACTACATCAAAAAGAAAAGAATGTTTGAGCAACATTCACAGCAAACAGACGTTTAATTTTAAACCGACAAGGTCCAGAACAATATTAACAAACTTGTCTCGAGGATTACAACTTCAACAACAAAACCCCACATTGAAAAGTCTCTCCACGCTGCTACAAATGCATTGGGGGGCGGGGGGAGACACCAGAACTAGAGAGAGAATTTTTAAATGCATATCAGATGACGTGGCTCTTTCAACGAAGGCCCTCCACAGGCTTCCCTGAGCACTCAAGATTAAACTCCAGAAGTCTGGCCTAAGAGGCTTCATCTCCAGCACACTTCCTCTTAAGTGCTGCCTCCCAAGTCTATTCCTCTGCCCTTCCTCAAATACTAGCCACACGGGCCTTCCCATGGCGGGGACAGGTTGAGCTGTGCAAGCTGTGTGCTGCTGATCCCAGGCCCCCAGCGCCAAGGACGGCATTGTCACTGATATCTCAGGTTCTAAACATCGACTCTCGGATGGAACTGGCCAGTCTGCCCCAGCAGCAGGAGCTGTCTAGCACTCCACCCTGCTCTATCACTATCTAAAATGATCTCCTCTACTCAATGATTTGTTTAGTTATGTCTGGCTCCCCACACTCACCTCCAAGAGGAATGTAAACTGCAAGTCCGTCACCTACTCTCTCTTGCTCCTCGGTGTCTGTGCAGCGGGAACCCGTTAGGTTAAAAGAAGGTTGGAGTGAATGGATGGAATGCTGCATACACAGGCAGAGACTCTAGCAGTGCTTTCTTTTTTCTAATCATACAATTTTAAGTTAACAGAAACATTTTCAAAAGACAGTGGTTGTTTATTTTTTTTTAATCTAGGCAGTATGGACAACATCCTATAAATAATTTTCAAGCCCCACACAGAAAGCAAGGGTAAAACAAATCATTTCCAAACTCATCTTGTGTCTCATGAGATGGCCGAAATATCCTTAAGGGGATTTGAAAGAGAGAAAAAAGCAATTCTTCTTTCAAGAAATTACTCAGGAGCATGTTGTTTTCCTGTTTGTTTGTTTGTTTGTTTGTTTGTTTGTGGGGGGGTCTTTGTTGATTTTTAAAGAGACTATTTCTATAGTCATAAGAAATCAAACATACCAAGTGGATTTTGTCACTTAACAGCTGAAGCATCAGATAACTTCCAACATACACCAAACTGAATTAAGCACCCTCTACAGAACAGCTTGGAAAACTGTACAGGATTTACCACTTCCAAAAGGAAGAGTCCCTCCCAATAACTGAACTTCTAACGCGCACATTCCAGAGAGCCAATTGCACCACGCACGATAAGAAGAACCGTTTGAAACTGGGCCAACGTACCAAGTGCAGCTCCAGCCAGAACAAATGCTCAGCAATCAGACTTGCTAACCAGCAGCAAAAAGCAACAGGAAAAGGCTCACACTTGGAAAATGAAAGGAAAAGCAATGTCTGTGTATTGATAAGAACACTGGTGAACAATAGGATAACAAGGAAAATATTAAGAAACATTTATTCTTGAAATGAGTACATAGAGGCCCATCAACACATTTTTCAGTTACTGAGCAAACCCAAAAGAAAATATCACAGAGCTCCTCCTCTATCCATTTACTGAAGCTCATTCTATTATGGGAGAGTGTATCTAAAACCAAATCCCATTCCCCAATCAACGCACAGCCTTTAGGTGTAGAAACCACTACCAATTATATTTTAAATCTAGAGAATCCAGGCTGCCATGGACACACACATACAAAGAGAAACTCTTCTACAACTGCCAAGTTTTTCTCAGGCTCTACCAAACACATAGACATAAAAACACAAAGCTATCTAACCTTACTTGCATATTACACAAAACAGACAACAAAAAAGAATAAAGTGTTTATATAATGTTTTCACAGAATCATTACCATTTGCTTCTTTACATCTTGACTTTGAGTTAACTGCCTATGTCACACTTATTTTCACAGAAAGTTTAATGACATATAAAGGAGAGGTAGTCTCATTATTCTACTACCATTTCATTCCATAGACATTTCAAGTACGATTATTAAAAACTGGAAACATGTATTGGTATTTTATATGGTAACAAGCAACAATTACTGTTTCTAAATATTCTCATTTTCATCATAACCCCAGCTCACCTCCTACCGCCCGCTACAACGGCTTCTCCTAAAAGCTAAACAGTAAGTCATTGTTTTTCTGGAGAAGTCTTGCTTCATCATTTGACCTCTGCTAAGCAGTGTTATGAGCCTTACAGAGCTTGTCAGGATTCTTTGGTCTGGATTTTGGCCCAGCCATGAATATTTATATGCAGAATATATCATCTTTTCTCCATCACTGCCAACAGGCAGTTCACTTGCATAAAACAAAGGGTATTTATCAAACTTAATGAAGTGTCCCTCCACCTTTTTCAATGCTAACAACTAGAATCTGAGAGTTCAATTAATTAAAATAGAAAAGAAATACACTTTGGGATTTTTAGAGATTGTCTTTATAATGCTTTCAAATTTTCATTTTTAGCTCTCTTTGAAAAGCAGAGACTAATATATCCATTGTAAAAAAAATAATATGAAACATTCAAAATTACCAAATACACCTGTAAATTATTTTCTTCAAGCAGAATTGCATTTTCAATGTTTATGCCACTTAAAGGGATTTGAGGGCACGAATGCTCTTATTTATGGTTTTTAGTAGTCCAATTTACGATCTTAAGCCTCATAGAAGGAAAACAGAAAATCTATTTGTTTCCAGTAAACACGGACTCCCTATGTGCTAGACCTAAGGAAATTCCACAATCCAGTGGGAGAACTACATGAGGGGCGGGGGGAAGCGGTGCTAAGAGTGATTTTAAAGTTTGGTTACAAGTGCTAAAGAATCAGAGGAGAAAAACAACAAGCCTAAATGGAGGAGCCTGGGATGATTTAATTAAGAGCGGTGACATCTGAGCTTGAAGGATGAGCAGAAGTTTGGAAGAATAAAAGGAGCCCCCATGCCCCCGGCTGAGAACGCTTTTAAGTCACGGAGGAGTGATCATTCACCATGGGGTGTTTGCACCCATTTTATTTATCTACATTCCCAACTGCAACTCCAAATTTCTCTGAAGAAACCTCTGATCATCTGTGGGGATGACAGCCTTTTTTTTTTTCTTTGCAGCCATCCATTCCAGTCTCTGGGCTGGCCTAGAGACTCACCCAATGATCTTTAGGACAGCAATCCCCTGGTTATGGTCTGTGGGCCTTCCCCCGCCTGCGACAATGATCGCACATCACTGTGCACATGGAGCACTGTCAATTTTAGAAAATGAACAGAGTGGGGACGTCAAAGCTTAGAATCCAAAGGCATCAGATAATCACAAGAGCAAAACTGATCACACCTTCTGCACTCTCTTTCCTCATTACTTCAAAAGCAGTTTTGCTGCCCACAGAGCAGCAGCCCACTCATTACAGATTCTTGCTGTACAAAGTCTGGCCTGACTTTGTAATTCAAATGATTTTACACTATTTGCAAGACCTCTGTGTAACGTTTGCTGAACAGTCAAAATTCCAAACTTAAAAAAAGTTCAGCAGTAAGTTTAAAAGGAACATTTAGTTGAATATCCTCACTCCAAACTGTTCCTAATTTCCTGACATGCTTCACCGAGAAATTTCAGAAAGGTAAGTAAAATCAGATAAAAGGGAATAAGGCTACCAGTGGCAAAGAGGAAAAAGTTTTCTTTTAAAACATATTTATTTAACAGTGATCAATACTTAAATTGCAACCTAAAAATGTTATGTTAAAAGCAAAAACAGAAAGGTGGACTAGACCAGGAGTTTGGTAAACTATGGCTATGGGCCAGATCTAGCCCAGCTGCCTGTTTTTGTAAATAAAGATTTATTGGAATACAGTCCTGCCCATTTGTTTACACACTGTCTACGGCCGCTTGGTCCTAGAACAGCAAAGTTGAATAACCGCAAAGTTTAGTAGTTGCAACAAAGACCGCATGGGCAGTGAAGCCTAAAATATCTACCATCTGGTCCTCTACAGAGGGGTTTGTCAGCTCCTGGACTAGACCCTACTTATCAAGAACAGTAGGGTGAATTTTAAAGTTCAATTTGAAGTGTTTCATTTTTAAAAAGTAGCATGTAAAGTACTTCAGAAATCATTTCTGCTGAGATATATCTGTCTTGCTGTAACACCAAATTTCTCTTATCAGCTTTCCTGACTTAAGGGGAGAAGGTTTTTTTAAAAGCTCCCTTCATATCTCCAATTATCTAATTTTAGTGCCTTACAAGAGATAATGGAGGGTGTCCTGAAAAGTGTGCCATGACAGCAGCCTTTGGGCTCCATACAATGTTATCTCCTATCTCTAGAACTCAGCTTCCCAACCTCTAATACCTTGCCTGGCCTAACAAGCAACGGCCTCGAAAGGGCTGTAAAAGACGGTGTCGGTGGAAGCTCGGGAGATGTATGAGGCGTAAAACCCGTTCCAGTCACTGGTCCCAGCTGCATCTTCCATGGAATAATGGACTTCACACTACAAACCTTTACATATAATTTTAGGATGAAATAAATGGAAAAGAACAGAAGGTGAGAGAGATGGCACAGCAGAAGAAAACATGAGCAGCTCTGAAGTTGAAAACTCCCAAAGCACAGAAAGTCCATCCAACTTCCCTGAGCTATCTATTCCAGCAGGAGGGTGTGGTTTTCGGAAAATATCAAGAATTAAGCCAGTGTGGCTGCTAGTAAAGGTCAGATCGTGCTGTTCCTCAAATGTCCTAGTGCTTTACAAGTCTGGTGGGAAACGGCACCACTAGGTCTGAATACCTTTACTTAAATAAAAGGACATCTGTCAGCCTGACAGTGATGAAACAGGGTGACAGCCTTGATAAAATTAAGCCAAGATCCTCAAATGGAGGCAGTGAACCTATTACACATATTTACATCTTATTCCCTGGAATTTCACACCTCCTAGGGGCTCTCTCACTAATTAAGGCTGCTATCCCCACCCTGCCCTCAGCTTTCCTTACAGTGCTGGCCCAATCACAGACTCAACTATTCCGCTGCATTAAAATATCGGCGAAATGGCTGGCATATTTACATCAGCCTACCAAAAGACACAGGATCACAGAACAGAAATGAATGAATAAGTAACATGGAATTAGATCATTTGATTGACACATTACAACTTACCCTCTTCAGTTCGAGGTCCCTGGTTATCTACAGACCCACTGCTAGGTTACTTGGGAAGATATTCCATCACTCCCAGACTTCCCTCATGCTGGTCCAAGAGGAGAGGTTCTGAGAGCCCTGGGCCCACCCAGATAGGATGAGTAACATCGGCCAAGTCCACCTTTTTTAGGGGAGACCCTGCCTGCCTACCACACACTTCCAAAGCATAACTGTGGAAGAACACAGCCCAATTCTCCCGGCATTCCTCTAATACATGCACCCTTAAAGTAGCAGGGGTGGTTCAGTTACATTCTATCACATGCATTTTACTGTTACTCAAAAATAGGGTGGACTTAAAGAACAGACAAAGGTCTTTACTCCCCCCAGTGTCTTTGCTGAGTGCCAAAAGATCTTATCTTTACTGATTCTGGAATCAGACTCAAGTGTTCAAAGCACTTTGTAAAGAAGGCTTTGCTTGTTTTAAAGAAAGCAGTCACCAAATCCCTGGTCACAGACACAAAAGGAATTTTAGTTAGTGACAATCATAAGAGGAGTCATTTTAAAAAACAATATTCAATTATTACTTTAGGAGGGTTAAAAAAAAAACCCCATAATCTCAAAAAGCAAATCAGGAGAATTCTTAGCAAGAGACAACATGGGTAAAGAAAACTATCTTCAGTCAAAGTCAAAGGTTTTGGTCTGAGACCTCAAGAAGTTACCTAAACAATCTCAATAAAAATGAGATATTATCCGAGTTCCCTGGTGGTGTAGTGGCTTAAGGCTTCGGCACTGGTGCTGTCAGCGCTGCGGCCTGGGTTCGATTCCCAGCCAGGGAGCTACCCACAAACCAAAAAGAAAAAAGAAAAAAAGAAAAAGAAAAAAGATATTATCAAGCACGTATAACTCATCTAACAATTTTTTAAACCAGAAACGACACCTTGAAAGGAGGAAAAAATAAAATAGGAATGTGTGTATTTTCTTATCTTCTAATCATCTTCCCACATACACACCAAAAAGTAACCCTAATATTAGTTCCATGTCTTAACAGAGGTTTGGCTTACACAGGTGTATAAACTGGCAAAAGGGACCAGTACTCAAGGCTTGTGCATTTAGTGGCACACAAATTTTATGGGAACAGCAAAACAAAACAAAACAAAAAAAACCCTGTGCCACAAAATGCACCAACACTTAACTTTACTGACAGAAAGTTAAATACTTAACTTTAATGACATACAAGGTGAAGTGGGGAAGCTGCACTGACATCTGCAACTCACATAAAAAGCATAAAAGATGATTAAGGGACAAATACAGCAATGAATAAATGAATGGATGCATGGTAATGCAAATACAATAAAGTGTTAATAGTATAACCTGGGAATAAAGCTTTTTACTGGGAAATTCTTTCAACTCTTCTGTTTGAAAACTTTAATAATGCAATGCTAGGAAAAATAACCGCAAGAATAAACCAGTAAACACAGCAGGATGTGAGAGGCTGCCACACAGTAGGAGCTCCCCCATCCTTCCTACAGACACATCTACAGACTTCTGGTTAAACATGAAGTTTTATCAAAAAAGCCAAATTCATCTATCAAGTGGTACACTGGACCTCTGGAAGGGAAGGAACTAAAGAGTGGCCCTAACCTTGTGCACCACACGATTACATCTGCCGGTGGCACAACCGAAACAGCTTGAGCACACGTGTGCCTGCCGCAGGAGCAGAACCTTACCTCACACCTTCAAAGACTTGATCTGGCTTCTGTTTTTTGCTCTTCTGAGAAACTACAGTGATCTAGTAGCTACATACACACATTTGCGGGAATAAGTTTCAGGCTCCCATCTGGAGGGCTTTCAAAGCAATCTCCTTAGCAGTCACGGCAAAGGCCCGATTCGCCTTCCCTCTCCCCCAGCTCCCAACCTTCCTCTTTTAATAAAATCCTTGCTTTTTCCTATTTGAGAACTAGGTCGTTTGTGAGGTTTCAGAGAAATAATTTTCTCTGATGCTTGTCCTATTTCTTCATGCACTGATTTAGTGCCTATAAAGGAACCACCAGAATCACACTGCCTTCTTCATATTTCAGTGTTTTTCCTGCCAGTCCTTCCCTACAAAGTCACCAAGCCCGAAAGCTTTAAGGAGGGCCTGGTTCTACGCTTGTTTTTCCTAGTTCGAGTTGCATCTGATATCTCAGATACAAAAGGCCCAGATTTTAAAGATGCATTTCACACAAGTAAATCTGTAATACAATAGGTGGTTACCTTATACCTACCAATCTACCTGTCCAAATGTTTTACTTCTTGAGTTAGTTCAAACTGCTGCTGCAAGCAACCTCTTCCCTGCCAGATATAGAGGACCCTCATCATTCAGAATTCTTTCCCTGCTCCTTTAGAAGGCTCCCCTCAGTTCTCTGCTAATGAGTCTTCCTCACTTCTTACTCCTCTATCACCTCCTGCTACAGAGCAACTGGGTGGCCACTCAAGGTCCCCAAAGGGACATGGCTGTTTGTCAGTCTCCTACCATGGCTCTGTTAAATTTGAGGAAGGCAGAGAGGGAGCTGAGCAATACACACAGGACAGAACACTCTGTTTACTGCCATAGTCAGCTGGTCAAGAGCCTGGTCTCTGGAGTTAGTAAAGGGTTCAAACCTGGGCTCTGCCACTTCCTGGTTGTAATCCTTTGGGCAAGTCATTTAACCTATCTGAGTTTCAGTTACAACAGCCATTAAAAAGGGATGATGATAAATAACAGTACCAATTCCCTAAGATTAAGGTAAGGATTAAGTGAGCTAATGACTATTAAAAGTGCATGGTAAACAGCACTCACGTGGGTAAGAAAGAAATCTGAAAATGCCCCAATGCGCCTGCAGACCTGAGGAGAACACTGAGCTCCTCATCTGTGCCACTGGTGCTTTAACACTGTCCAGATTCAGTTTGTATCCATCCAAACCTTTGCCAACCCCACATGCCCTGTGCTTCAACGAATCCTTTCCTCACCTCTCCACTCATAAAGTTTCTTCACTTCTAAAAGAAGTCTGACCACTCTCCCTTTCCCAAAGGGCTGTGTAATCCATAAGGCACCCAGCAGTAGCTTGCACACATTATGTCTTATACATACTGTGTCCTAAACAGGCTACATAACTATCATCTGGGGCCAGCACTGATTGAGTTAGTCTGATTACAACGTACAGAAGCTCTCTAAAGCACAAAGAGCGCCACACCTATGAACTAGGGGAACCTGTACAGCAGGAGTTCCCAACCAGGGCACTATGACATTTTGAGCCAAATAATTCTTTGTGATGGGGGCTGGTCTGTGCATTGCAGGGTGTGTTGCAGGATCCCTGGCCTCTATCACAGAGGACGGTAGCTCACCCTCTTCCCAGCTGTGACAAATAGAGTTCTAGACATTTGCAAATATCCCCAGGGGAGGGTGGGGAAGGTAGTGAAATAGCCTTATAAGAACCACTGTTGTAGAGAAAGAAAAACTGTCCCCAAGTCACCATGCTCCTTTTCTACCCAGCAGCTATCACAACGGAACAAGCTGAAAACAGACGTGGAACATCTTTCCTAATACTAGCCACATTTGTGACAGGCACCTTTGAGACTGTGTCACTAACAGCTACGGCCAACAGGGTAGGTCACAAATTCTCTAAGTTCTAGTTTCCTCTTCTCTAAAATGGAAATAACTGCACCGAAGGTTTAGGACTGCTCTAAGAATTAAATGAACGCATGCATACACAGTGCTAGGCCCAGCGCCTGGCCCACAGTAAGTGTTCAATAACTGTGACTATCAATAAATACATACAGCTGGGGTCTGCGTGCTAGGCAAGCAGCACAGGCCTCGGTTCCCAAACCCCACCCCATTCTTTCTGTGCTGCTCCTACCCCATCTCCTCCCCAAGGAAAAACCAAGATAATTCAATACTAGACACAGTACGATGTCCCCAGGGCCGACAGCACGTGGAACAGGGCAAGCCAACAGCAGAGGAGAGGAGAGTCCAAGGACAGCACGGAAGTGTGGTGTCCTGCAGTAGGGCAGAGGGGTGTGCGCATTTCATAATAAAAAGGAGGAAGGAGAAGGGTGTCCGGCTGGTCCCAACATGCGTTTGTCATAAGGAAGTGGCGGACGAAGGTTTACCCGGGAGGTCCCGCCCACATACCTCTTCCTTTCCAAAGATCACAGGAGTCCCCTGAGTTCCAAACACACAGTCCACAACTTCAAGGAGGCGCACCGCATCTACTTCCCCACGCGTTAGGTACCACGTTAAGAGGAAGAGGCACTTCCCCGTGCTGGGCACGAGGAAATACTGACCCCCCATTTCTTCACCCCGAAAGGAATTTCACATACGCTGTGTTTCCCTCTCTCCCCGCTTTTTCCTGTTTCCTAGTCACAGTCCAGTTAAGACAGACAGTCATCCGCACACAACCACATCCCATTTTCTCCACCTCCCTTTGCTCCAGGAGCACACCAAGGCGCACTAGCCATAGGACAAATGTAAAAAGAACAACGAGACATGACCATGAAAGTCTGCCGTAGGTCAGCAGAGGCTGCGGTGTCAGCTGTTACTTGCTGACTGTGTAACCTTGTTCACTCAATCAATCGCCTTGAGCCTCAATTTCCTTACCTGTACAATGAGAATGATTAATCTCTGCTTTATAGATTTAATAATATTTAATATGCAAAGCTCCTGTTCATGGCTTAGAACATAACACAATGCTCAATATATGACAGCTATCATATCAAAATTATACATAAAGCCTCTGTCCTTGAAAGTGCCCAAGTTTACCAATAGAAATACTCCTCAGAGAATCATTTCTTCTACATTCTCCTATTAAACCTAGAGTTCTTATACCACTCTTCCCTCCCATCAATAAACAAATACCCACATACATACATATATACCAAACCAAAACCCAAAAATACACACCTAACTTAAGAGTTGGCTAGGCCATCTTATTCAAGCAAGGTTTGAATGCTTTGTTTCATCAACTGCACTGTTTTTCATTATTGTTTCAAATGGTTGACAGTTTGGCATCATTAGTAAAGAGGCAGTCTGGGTTCTAATCTTCATCATAAGATTTTCACTGCTGCTTATTCCAAATATTTTCTGTGCTCTAAATCCATGTTTTGGAAGAAAAGCAGTTAGTAAATAGGAAACCACTTATGCTTTAAAGAAATTCCCAGCACCTACTGAAATAACCACCCACTCTTACCAGCTCAACTATGGAAATACAGTGAAAAAATCATTTTAGTATTAAATCGGAAATGTTTCCTTCACATACACAAATAATTTCAGTAACTCTGGCTGTCCTACAGTTTGGGCACAATATAAGAAATGCTATAAAAATATAAGTGTCTGAACTTTTTATTCCTGATAATTTAAACAAGCATAAATTAGATTAAAATTTACAAAGTTAAAGACGATTGCCAAAAATCTGTTTATTTCCCTCTCAATTTTTAAATAAGAGACTAATAGCAAAAACAAACAAAAACAGATGCAACTTTTCACCAGCTAATTCTAAATTAATATTTAAAAGCATATTTAAAAATAATAATTTCACTCTGTATGATTCCAACTTGTCTTACTGAGGCAGTATTTAGGTTCTGTGTGAGAGTACATATATATAATATACATATATATACACACACATATATATAAAATACATATATATGTGCATAGACCTGCATATGTGACTAGAAAAGGAAAATCTTAGAGGTCTTAAATTGTTAAGAGTTTGTGGGCTACACTAGTTGTTCTTCAACTATGACAGTCTCATAATTTAATTTGAGTGAATGAAGCTCATATATGGGGTGTTTAATGTAGTTCCCATAAATAACATCATGAACAAACTATAACATGGTTCCTAACTGCATAAAATAACACTTTGATTAGTCAATATTAACTGAGCTATTTTTGGCTTTTAAAAATGTATTCTTAGCATGCCATTTCTAAGCATACAAGATCTGAAAGTCTTACCTGTCCCTCTTAAAATTTAAAATAGAACGACAATCTTAAAAATCACAACAGCCTAAAGTAATCCTGACCTCATCTCTTTCCCTATACACTGACTAAGTCACGTATCAAACATATACAAAGAATGATTCAACTATGTGAAAATATTTAATGTGTAAAGAAAAATATGAAAAGGAACAAAAGAAAGTGTTTGGTTAAGGTTGTTGAGATTAATAAAAATAGTCCTCTTTCACTTTAATTACAATTAACTTTAATATATTGTTCCTTGTATTCTGCTGAACTACAAAAAGATTTAAAGAGCCTTAATTATATCTATTATGGTCAAGAAAAAAATGAAAAAAGAAAAAGTCTCCTAGAAAGTGAGATACTATCCACAGAAATACAAAGACTCTAAAATGCTCTTCTGCCTAAAGTCAGATACAAATAACCTACGGAACTATAATTCTACTCTGAGAGTTACGTTAATAACACATTCATTTATGACAAAAGCAAATGTCATTTTCACTTCATTATGGAGAAACTGAGGCAAACAAGATTTCCCAAATGTCTCCAAGATAAATAAATGGTGTCTGGCTAGTGATTCATGAGTCCCTGGCACTCTAACATACTGTTTTCCATTCCATGAAAATCTACAAAGAACACAGTAATCCAGTTTAAAACTTTAACACTTCTGAAAAACAGGATGAGGTTTTAAAATTTATTAGGAAATTAATAAAACGCCACTAGCTTTTTTGACAAAATATTCAAGTTAATCTTAAAAAATATATGTGAGAAAATACGCATGAGAATTCTGACAGCACAAAGCGTAAAGGAGGGAGGTTCGCTCTGCCCCCTACGAAAACATTCCCGTGATGGACTTGGATGACGGCTCTAGAATATGGCAAACAGAAATGGCTGATGCGGAGGAGAGAGGGGAAGAGGAGAGTTCAGAGCTCTCCCCCTCACTCCTTAAACCAAAATAAAATAAGCACATAGATAAAAATTTTAAAGATATACCATTTTTTTTAAAAAATCACCAATACTCAAAAACACCTTCTGGCACCATTCATAAACTAATACCTTTGGGGAGGTTTAGATGAAGACATAATAGTTATGCATAGCTATGCACAAAGGCATGGCACCGACACCCATGAGGCAAAAGCTTGAGAAGATAACTAGAAGAAACAGAAACGTATTAATTGGACGCAGCAGAATAAATGGACAAAAATAAGAACACGGAAATAACGGAAGACAGGTCTGGCATACAAACACACATTTAACTCTGTCCCCTAAAAATAATGTATTTTTTATGTTTACAATACAATCATAAAAATTATCAAATACTATGTCACAAAAGGTCTATAACAAATACATTTATGCGAAAATAACGGTAAAAGAGAGGTACAAGAGATGAGGTAATAATGAATGCAGGTCCTTGAAGCAACCTTAGGTAATTAAGTTAGCTGTGATCCATGAGAGAATAGGGCCTTTCAGTTCCTATAGTACTACTTTGCTGTGATCACTTTTTTTTTTTTTTTCAGGAAGCCACAGAATCCCTTGGGAAAAAGGTACTTAAACCATCTACTATTTCCTAAAATATCCAAGGTAGAAGAATATCTATTTTCTATTTCCAAATACACTAAAAGAACACCACTTTCTACTGTGTTCTGATGTTTAATTATCCTCAATGAGAAGCTCATTCCTGGGCCTTACTTAAACCTAACATACGTAAATGATTTCTTCAAGATCTGTTTTTAGCAGAGATAATAAGTCTTTCACACGAATACACAGGGGCTTTGTAAATTAACCCTTGTGTTGAATCACCAAGCTAAAGATCCTTCTTCCTGTCTAAATCTTCATCTCCCTATGATTGTACCCCACAGATCTGAAACTAATTCTATCACATCCCTTACTTGATGGTGTCCAAACTAAGAAAAATGTCCTCTCAAACATTTAACTAAGGCTAACTTTTAGAAAGTACGGTCTCTATTTTAAAAGTTCAAGTTATACTGTTATGGAACTCATTTTGCCTTGGTTCAAATTTAAAACAACAACAACAACAGGGCTGAGTTTGGTAGAATTAATCCACAAAACCAATTAAATTTATTTTGAGAAACTGCCACATGATGGTTATTTCCTAAAACCATATTTGCCCTGTTTAAAAATGTCATCCTGGGAGCTCCCTGGTGGGGGAGTGGCTAAGGCTTCGGCGCTGTCAATGCTGCGGCCTGGGTTCGATTCCCAGCCAGGGAGCCACCCACATATTAAAAAAAAA
This sequence comes from Lyroderma lyra, assembly GCA_004026885.1. NCBI lineage: Eukaryota > Metazoa > Chordata > Mammalia > Chiroptera > Megadermatidae > Lyroderma > Lyroderma lyra. The sequence goes on along the minus strand of PVJL010010279.1, from coordinate 18,288 downwards.
GGTAAAAATGTCATCCTTCCCATCATCACTGACCATTTCGATGTCCATCTTGAAAGGACACCTAATTCGAGCATGTCATGACGTGCGTTTTGTGTACCTCAGGTCAGCGTCCTCCGAAGTCCTGCTGGCCCTTGTGGGCCCAAGTCCCCCACGCTCCATCACTCTCTGTCCCAGCACCCTGTTTGTTTGTCACGGTACTTACCACAGGTTGTTTAACTGGCCAGTTTGTTTGCTTATTTTCTGTCTGTCTCCCCAGACCGTGAGCTCCTCGCCCCGTGAGGAGGGAGACACTGTACCCGTCTTAACCGACTTAGGAACCTGCAGTGGCTGGCTGCCTCTTAGTAAGCAACGAGGCAGCTGTCGGTACACGACATGGATGACAAATATGAACTGCACTGTCCGTGCATGTCAACTGACCACAGTCATGAAGTTACTGATAGAATCTTGAAGTGGGTAAATGAATACCCAGGAGCAGTGAATTCCAATGACACGCCATGACGCGCTGAGCCCCAGCTCAGAGCGCGCTGACCGCGCAGACTCACTCGGGCAGTCTCGGGGACGGCCACCCAGCAGGGCCTCCGCGTTTGTGCGGAAAAGCCACCGAAGTGCTGAGAAGATGATTCGCCTGCACGGCCATCACACATGCATCTAAAGATAAATTCAGAGCATTTCAGGAAGGAAGTGTGTTCATGAAATAGCTCTGTCCCTGACGTCTGGAGCACACCCCCAGTTGCGGGCACATGACCACTGCCCCTGGCAGGACCCAAGTTTTAATGATAATTTCCAGAAGCTTCACATAGATAACATATCTTCGCATGTGAGGCTGCAGTGAGGACACCTCATTTTGGCCCAAATGTTTTCATTAAAAAGCACACACTAATGATGTCTAGGGCCACTTAGCAATTATGAAATAAAGGATTTATATTTAATAACATGGTGTTGCATTTGAGAGGTTTATGAGTTGTGGGTTGGCAGTTTTGTTTGCTATTTAAACAACAGCACGCATGACACTTTAAATTTAGTTTTCTTTAAATATTCCTTGATATAAGCATCTTCATCAAAAAACCCAATCAATTTAAGAAATACTATAAAGGATATTTTATTTAAAAAAAAGAGTTGTGTTTCTATGTCATAACTTTAAAACATCATATTTTCTAATAATCAAAAAAGAAAAAACCATATGTCTACATAAAGACATGTTTGTACCAGCATTATTCATAACATTCCCCCCCAAAAATATCTCATTCAAAACAACCAATCTATCATATCCAATACGATTCAGCAATTAAAAGGACAGAGCTACCGACACATGCTCTGCCACAGATGAATCTCAAAAACTTATGCAAGTAAAAAAAGCCAGAAGCAAGAAACCACAAGATTCCACGTATGTCAAGTGCCCACAAAAGGCAAATTTACAGACAGAAAGTAGATTAGTGGTTTCATGGGGCTAGGAACAGGGATTACCTATAAATGGGCATGAGAATTCTTAGGGGGGACAAAATGTTCTAAAACTGATTTATGGCTATGGTTGCATCACTCAGTAAAGTAACTAAAAATTGCTGAATTGTACACTTGAGATGGGCAACTTTTATGATACATAAAATACACCTCGAAGTTATTTAAAAAAAAAAAAAAACCTGGACTGGGAAGAAATATGCATAAAATGAGAAATAACATAGGAGATAAAAGATCCGGGGTGCCGTGACTACACCTAGATGAAAGCTAACTACTCCCCCCACCGCAACGAAAAGAGGGGAGGGGGTCATTTACCAAGCTACCAAGAATCAGCAGAAATGAAGTTCTAGTTCACGCTTTAAAACAATGAATAAAACCAATACTTTAGGGTGTCACCACAGAATACAGGTGACATCAGAAAAAAACAAATTTTATTCTAGGTTTATCAGAACTGTCATAATTTTTTTAAAGCCTTCCCATTAAACTCTGCAGTAAGTAAATCTAACAATTTGCCCTTATCCTTAGAAAAACATGACTGTTAAAATAAGAAAAATATGAAGATGCTTGTAAGAATGGGCCCGACATGAAGGTTAAAACAAACCCCCCACGATCGACACTATCGGCAAAACACAGGCATTATCAAATTCAATCTTTCCAAACTTCCAACCTAGGGCTTTTTGTCTTCTGGGCACAGGTACCATTTAAAAACATAAACTAAGTTTTAAATGGCTTACTTTGAATTTCATTAAAACCAAGTGACTTGAGGAGCAGACAACACTAATCTGTTTATTCTTTCCAACATTTTCAGGTAGCAGAAAGTCATTTCGAAACGAAGTAACGTACTGAGTTTCATTTCATCGTTTTTTTGCTATGCTAATGTTAGGAAACATTACTGCCTAATTTTTTCCATGTGGTACAAAGTTTATATTTACACAGCTTTTTTAAAGTGGAGAGGTAACAGAAGTATGGTCTAAAAGGCAACTGAGGGTGAAAGAGAAATACACAGACTGTAAAACAGTAACAGAAAAAAACATAATTCCTGTAAGTATAACTGCTAGGTCAAAGATACCAGAAAAAAACAAAAACAAAAACACAAACACACAAAATGAGAGCTTTAGCTATATGCTACTGTCTAGAACTTTGTACCAATAAATATCCCTTTCTAATGAATTTTTAAAACTATTTAAAACAGCATATTAACTCAGTGAGAGGTTCTATTTTCCTTTAAATAAAATTTTTAAAATCATAATATTGTGGACTCAAATTGTTATCAGTGTCTTGGTAGCTGGAGCTACCAAATCACTAGACAGGCCATCTTACTTAGAAATGTCTAAGGTACCATATTAATTTCTCAGTTGTGAGACAAAAGTAAGTAGTTTCTGCAAAGCTGGGTAGGAAACAGGTTGCATACTTTTGTACAAAACAATGGGAACTGGTTAATTTTATACCACTTTCCATAAACCCACATTCAGAGTAAATCAAATACACCTGTATTTTTAAAGCAGCGACTGGGGGGAAGGGGGAGAAGAAATTTAACAAGTTGTCCAGATGCACATTATCCAAGATGAAAGTCACGTGATAGTCTCAACACTGCCATGACCACAAAAACATATGCACCAAATCAAAATTTAATTACACTGCTCAACAGTTTGTGAATTGTGCTTCATATTTTTTCTCTTGCTCTGCTTTTGACAAGACAGTTTCCTGAAGGAAAGTTCCAAGAACTGAAGTTACAACACCCACAACATTACAACAGAAAGTGTTTCCTGAATTTTGTTAAAGAAACTGACATCTGCTATAATTTTAACATTTACTTCCCAGTAGGAGTCTCATTTATAAATTTTTGTTGAATGTTACTTGCCCAACAGTACACCTAGACAATGTTTCTGTTTTAAAAACAAACAAAAACACTTTCATTTCGGTTTCACAAAATTTAGGTAATTGACCAATTCACAGTTGCAACTTTTCCCTGAGAACAAAACCAACTGCCACCTGATAAACTGGGGTGTGGTACAGAGTGAGTGAGTTTTGGGAGGGAGCCCAGAGCAAATAGGAAAGGGTAAATTAAATATCCAGGTCCTTGAGAAGAAACAATTCTTGGGAAAGTGCTGCATGATTAAACATTGGGCATTAATTCTTGATAACTTCCTTTTCCTTTTACTTTTTAACTGTAGGTTTACCTGGACATTTCAACTAGTACAGTCTGTAATAGGTACGTAAATTAATAGAGGTAGATTATCTACCTTTTCTACCAACCTCACGTCTATTTTAACAGAGGGAAAAAACACGTTGTATATATGTATGAGTATGTATTAAATCTAACTGCATTGCACAATATCATAGTTTCTACATCTCTCTCACACACGTCCCATTTCACAGTGTGGTAGGTAGGCCTCTGACTTGAGAGCCAGCAGGGCTCCACCCAAGCTCCACCCTGGACCTGCTTAATCAGAAGGGGGGGAGCAGACTGAATGTTGATAAGCGCTCATGATGAGTATTAGGTCTAACCAAGTCTGAAAACCTTGAACTTAACATGACCACATTGCCCCTATTAGAATGTGGCCAAACTGTGGGTGTCCTTTGGAAATAAGAGGCCTGTTCGGAAAAAAAATCCAGCCATCAATGCCTCTGTTTATCATATCACATGGCTGGATACTTTCTGGACAGCCTTCATGTAATACCTACTACCAAAATATGTTGTATTTCTATTGAATATGTTCTACTGAAATACAACATAACTTCCTCTTTTCTCTTTCCATTCCTCTTGACAAGATTTCACTCCTGGTATTTCCTGTTAATACATTAAGTCTGACATCAAATTAGTGCTGTGAGTGACAGCCTTGGAAGAATCTGATAGGATTTCAATCTGGCTAAATTTAAAAAGCGAATAAACCAACACAAGAAAACAACAGACATTCACCAGAGAAAGAGACTTTAAGGTTATTAACTCTGCTGGCTGTGTGGCCACTGGGTTAAGCTTTAACTCACTGTCAATAGATAGGAAAAGGGAAAAGTTTGCACAAGGAAAACTTCTCAACACTGATCAGTACACCTAGACACAAAAAGTCAGCACGTGGATGGTTTTACTGTTAATTTTTACTTTTGGGTCTCCTAGGCATTAACACCAAAAGCTATAAATCTTATTCTCCCCACCCCGCCACGCTCGGTCTAAAGCTAAATAAACATCATCTGATACATTCAAATTTGAGCAAAGCATTATTGTGCACTCTACTTAACTGTATTATTTTGAACAAATGAATACATGTTATATTCACAACAAAATAAACTGAGAACCATCTGAAGCAAAGGTAGAATAAGGCAAGTTTAGCTCTCCTTCCCAAGTTTTTTTTTCATGTAAGTAAATAACGATAAGTAATCACGTAAGCTGTAAAAGCTATGCATCCACCCTGTATCAATAAAATGCAACTGAACCGCAACAAAGAGACTGATACCCAAGCTTGCTGTGTTTGTAATTCTGAGTCAAGAAACTTTGTCCTAAAGGTGCAAACCATATTTCCAAGTAGTCCAAAGGGAAAAATCAGAATACACTGTTGTTTGTAGTCCTTTCTCACATCATTTCGCATAAAGGTCCTTACTTTTTATAAGACAGGAGATTTTGGAATTAAGTTTACGAGTATTTGCCAGTCTTGGAAAACAAATGAAATGGAGAAATTTGCTAACAGAAAACTAAATTTATATATTTAGAAGCAATCAAATTGTATGTTGTATCTCAAAGCAGTAATGAAGCTAATCAGTTTTTAAGTCCTCTATTTTTATAGCTATTAGGTAATACAGAGATTTGGATGTTCAAAATAGTAAATGATAGTACCAAGAGATGAGAATAGATTGCTTTCTTATCTATGACTGAGATAAGTATATTCAATATTTAAATTGTTTAAATATAGCATTCACTAAATTCCATTTTCAAAACAGAACCTGCTGCTGAATACTTTTTCATGGTATAGTATAGAATCCCGTAAATATCTCAAGAGATTACTTGTATTAATTTTGACAAACAAGGTCCCCATAAACCAGCTGACTGAAAAAATGACTCAATCCTCCTTCCCGTCTTTATTATGGAAGGAACTCCAGTCTGTGAGTCAGGAAGCTCAGCTGGGCTTTCAGGGTGAACTAGAAGGAAATCATTTAAGAGACCTGTCTGTGTTTTCTTCTGCCAAGGACACTGTTTACAGTGGTGTCATAAGGGAAAAAATGAAGACATTCACTGAGTCAAAATACTGCATAAATTATTTTTTTCTTGAAATCACTTCCCCAAACTGCACTTTCCAAAATACTGTATCATTCTTTTTTGATGTTTGCTCATATTTACTCAGAGCTTCTTTCTTTCACGAGTTTTATTCCAAAGTATCCGTAGTTCATAAATCAGGGGTGGGGACAGAGAGCAGAGCAAAACTGGTTCTGTACCAGTTTCAGAGCATTGCTTTTTGCAATGGAAAAATTTTCCTCACTACAATCAAAGAGAGCCACCAAAAACCGGCTTCATAATAATCTTGGGAACAATCTGACTTTGCTTTATTTTTTTTTTTAAACTTCATTAACATTAACTTTAGTCAGATTCAAACCAAAAAGCTATGGGAAAGTTAACTAAACATAATTTCCTTCTGAGTTTGCCCGAAAGAAAGTACTTTCTTTTAAGATGTACTCAGCCACCAGATGATCCTAAAGTTCAACTCCCCCATTCCACCCATATACCTCTACCCTCACCCCCAGGGTAGGTGGGCCAGGGCTTCTCAGGTAGCACATGGTGTATTTTAAAACCATTTAATCCCTGATGGTAGTTGAAGGTACATATATATTCCTTCCTAGAAGTCACGGATTGCTTCAATTAGGGGGCTAGCAGAGACAGGGAACCACACAAAGCCCTCCTTTCCATTTTGTCTATCAACATGCTCCTCAATATAAAGCTAATCCTCATAGAAAGGGATAGATCTACAAATTGTTGGCATTCCATGTCCACCCCTACGCATCTATCACAGGCATATTAGTTCTCAAAACAGGGCATGCCAGGTTGTAAACCTCTATGAAGGTATAGTCTCCATGTGCTTTAGATCAGAATTTGGAAACAAAAGCCAGAATTTGTAACTATTTCACATTAGAGCAAGCAAGTTTATTACAATTCCCACAAGAATGCAGTCAATATTATCTGCTGTGCTATAGGGTCCAAAGAAAGCACACACTAATCGAAGAGATGAGGCACAGCATACTCCTGCTTCAAATGATGTTGCATTTCTAAATGACTGGCTTTCTCCACAAATCTGGTAACTCAAACCAAATGTTCAATGTTTTCAAAATATTGACCCAAATTCTAATTCTTCAAACATAGGCAATTCACCTCTCATTCAATAAATGTCTTCCATTTCAAGAGAAGACATCAACTACAAAGCAAAACAAAATAATTTCCTACTTTTAAGTTTTAAAATGAGGAAGAGGAATACACAACCTCAATTTATAACAATTCACAAGCCAATAGAAATACTTAGGTAGTCCCTCCCTCATTCAAAGTACTTTCAAGCTTATGCAGGGGATACTAAAAATATGCGACAGTATCTTGCCTTAACAAGCTGACTACAGAGAAAGAACACACTGCCTAGCCTACTCACATGAAAAATTAGTCATACACCACCCACTAATATCAAATCAAGAATATTACCTTAGAACAATGACAAATAATACAAGTGCCAGTGTCAGCACATGTATTCACCATCAGTGCCACAAACTTCAGTTTTGTCTAACTTCCCACCTACCTCCTCTAGTAAAAAAAAATTTTTTTTTAACACAGTGCACAATGAAACGACTGTGGTTAAAATAAACTGAGCTATGAATCTTCAGGTCCAACGAGTCCAATAATCTAACTTAACTGTTTCAAGAGCAAAGAGATACTGTATGTGACCCCGGCAAGATTTTACTGCCCCAGATTGTAATCGAGCATCGTGGATGCAGGTTCGGGTTCACTTAGGGCTACTAAAGGCCATTTGGCCCAGCTCTGAGGTTGCTCTGAAATCCACAAATATCTGCAATCTGCTCCATGTATTCTCTCTCTGGATTTCACAGTGTACCCACTCTCCCACAAAGCACAATGTCTAAATGAGCTTGGACCACCGTCCTGATGTAACGGAAGAAAATGGACATTTATAATTTGAGAGATTTCACTCCCACTAAGCAGGCTAAGAAAACATCACATTACCATGGCCTTATGGCTTTGTTCCTAGTTCAAGGGCATGTCTGAAGGCCAGGTAGAAATAAATATGTACAGTCCTCCTATTTCAATTGCTGGCAAGCTGAACCAGCACACTCATAATTCAGATTATTACATCCTGGAACTGCTCAGGACACTCCTACTGAGGCCCTGCAGTTTCCTTTTAACACCTCACCTCAGTATTCTAGAGGCAGCCTGCAGTGAGGAAGTGCTGCAGAGCTGCTCAGGAGTCGGGCAGTGCTGTACCTGTGTGTCCTCGGGCAAGAAACAGGCTGGCTGGGCCTCAGTTTCCTTAACTAACCTAATGTGGAAAATAAAAGCACTTGCCTACTTCAGTGACTGAGAAGAGTCAGAGGTAATGCAATTAAAGTCACTGTACCTGGCTTAGAGCAGTGTCTAATTTAGCTATTAAATCATTTTATTCCTAATTAGTTTAAGGGCTGAGGCACTGAAATCACTCACACCTCAGCTCTAATCCCAGCTCTAATATTACTGAAGTTGGCTGGTAGTATTTACTGAATTTCTTAGATCAAGGTATCTCACCTAAGTCTTTATGCCATGGACCCCTTCGGCAGTTAAATTTCAGTACAGGTTAGCAAAAAATCAAGATGCAACTTTTGTTTCTCACCCATTTTTCTATTACTTGATCCCAAGTTAAGAACCCCTTTCCTAGAACAATCAAAAGCATGGGGGCAGGGATCACACCAACAAGAGAGGATTAAATATACAAAGCAGGCAGCATATAGGACTCTATAGAGTCCTTTTACTTCCTAGAAAGTTATACCTCTTAGGGAAAAATGTCAAAGTCTTATCTAGCCCAAACGTCAACAACAACATCAAAGCATCTATTTCTCTCAGTGATCCATGTGGGTCTTAAGAAATGAACTGTGGTCAGCCTTCTAAGATACCCCCAAATCACTACAGTACAAATATCAACCTGAGGAGCCCTCCCATTATTTTAAGTGCAACACTAAACCGCTTTCTAGTAAAACTAAAAGTTAAAAAAAGAATGTGTATATATTTAACTCCTAAGTTTCGCTTAACACCAACTGCTGTCACAGCTAACATGAAATCACACACGAGTCTGAATTTGATAATCCCTTGGTGCCTCGTCATCAGTCTTTAACGCTCATTAGAAAATACGTAACAAGCCATGAAAAGTCAGAGCTTGAGGTTCTGACAACCGCGTTCCTCCGCCACCAACTGCAGTTCATTATCCTGTCCCCTTCACCAAGCCCGTCCTTCCCGGTCCCTGCCTGCTCAGCAGATTCAAGCTGTGCCGTTTTATGGGAAATGGTGCGTTTTAGCAGGAAAGATTTCAATCACCAGCAGATTGCCGACCACCCTCTCCAAGGTGAGCTGTGTTACGTTTGTTTATAACATTCTGCTCCAGACGCCAGCAGAGAAATAAAACCTAGAGAGGCAAAGGAAGGTGCACAAAGAAACTAAATGAAAATTTGGCCAAAGGCAGACAAGTGAATTCAACTGCATTTCTCTGAAATTGTTAATGTTGAAAGAAATTTAACTTTAATCCTAACTTTAACGCAATTCCTCTGCTCTGCTCTGCCGGTACCGTCTAGTGTGTCCTCCGAACTGTTTTCTACCGAACGTTAAATAAGGAGCCAAAACAAACGGAATGATGAGAAAGCAATGACAAAGCTGCTTCCTGCCCGTCGCCTTCGCAGCACCCCGACCTTCCCCGCCCCCCAGCCCCGCAACCTTCCATTCTCGCAGCCGCGAACACAAAGTTTCTCTCCGTGCCTGCTTTACCTTGACTGGGCTGCCATAGTTCAGTTTATTGAGCTCAGGGTCTTCTGTCCATGAGAGCCTTCCCCTCGCGCGGCCCTTCTGCCAGCGCCGCGCTCACCATTGGCCGGGGCCGGGCGGGGACCGCTCCCCAGCGCGACTCGCCGAGCTTGCGGGACTACCTGCTCCGGAGCCCGGGCGTCCCCAGCGCAGCCTCCGGCTCCGACCGTATTGGCTCGCGCTAATCCTGATGGACATCCGGGCACTGGGGCCTCTGCAGGCAAACTACACTCCGGACGCGCGGGGGAACATCGCGTCCGAAGGCAGAGCGAGCACGGTCCCGCAGGGCGAATTCGGAGAAGAGAAACGAAAGGGGCCCACGCTCACAGTCCGCCAGCGCACAGCTTCCTCCACGCAGCACTGGGACGCGGGCCAGCGTTGCAAGGGAAAGGAAATCGTCTTCTGACTCGTTAAAGTAGTCCGAGTTGGCCTGAACAGCACCACCCTGCCCCCCCCCGGCAAGAAAGTTCTGGTGGTACGGCCCGTCTCCTTAAATGGGCACGCCGCTCCACCGGTCCGAGCTCAAGCGCCGTGCGGGTGGGGGTGTCGAGCCCGCTCGTGGACGCAGCCCAGCGCCGACGTTTGCGGCCCAGCCCCGCCCGCAGGCTCCTGGCTCGTGCCTCCCTGCCAGGTTTTAGCAATGTACAAACACATCGCCGGAACACACGGTACCCGGCCGCTCAGGACTCCAGCGCCCATTCGAGTATCTGTTGAATACTGGGCCCCAAGAGGCTGCAGCGAGTAAGGAATAAAAACCACAACAGTAAAGCACGTTCCCTACTTTGGATCGTTTCGATGCTCACAGTCAGGAAATGTTAACACACTTGTTTTTGCTTGTTCGCTTTCAGTTTTGATTTCATTTTACATTGAGACAAATATTTACAAAACGCCCTCCCCTTTTTTGGACAACATTCAGATTATAAAGGTAACTAACTCATTTTGGTTCTTGAGGTAATTAAGAAAGAGATTTACAAAATTTTCAAGAATCACTGAGGATGCAAACCAACAACACGGTAAACAGCCTAAGACGACAAACGAAATCGCGTCCTGCTAAGCACAGGCATTTAAATTTAAACTGTGCCGAAAGCTAAGCAGGAAAAAACTCTTCCTGGGCAGAGACAGAGGGAGGTTGTCCTTCAGCTTTCATGGGGACGGCAGCACACTATAGCAGCTGGAAATTCTTAAATGAATGACTGTCCTGTGGACGCCCCCCACTCCACTTAGAATCGTGACAATGTTGCCCATCTTACAAAGAGATACGCCACATTGTTATGACTAAGCCATGGAATATGGACATGTTGACGACCGGCACAAAAAATACAATGCTGGGAGGGTTGGGGGTGGAAGGCAGGCCCAATGCCTCTCTAGCCTGGTTCTCAAAGTGTGATTAGTGGACTCCTGGGAGTCCCCAAGACCTTCTCAGAGGTCAAACTATTTTTAGAATAACACAAAGACATTATTTGTCTTTTTTCCTGGGCTGGCATTTGCACTCATGGTGCAAAAGCAATTGTGGGTAAGTGCTGGCGCCTTAGCACTAATCAAAGCAGGGCAGCAAATGGAACAAGCAGTCACTGCATTCTTCTTCACCACACTATTAGCAATAAAATAAATAAATAAAAATAAAATAATAAAAAGCCAGTTTCCTTTACGAAAGTCCTTAATGAAGCAAGAAGTAGGAATTACTTTTATTCAGACTTGACCCTTGAGTACAGGTCGTTTTGATGTTCCTTCTGACAAAATAGGAACGTATGAATCACTCTGCTACTGCAAGAAAAGCACTTGTGTGATTTGAGTTACAGGCTGAACTAGCTGTTTGATCGTGGACCACCATTTTTACTTAGAACAATTGACTAACTATGGTTGGTTATTCTGACTTGGGTATTTGGCACTCGTCTTCTCAAAAAATGAACAAAGCGAGTCTGTTTCTTGAAGGAAAACAACTGACAGTATTTATTGCCAATGATACATTTTGAGCTTTCAAGCATTTTGAAGAATTTTACATGTGCCCCTGTGAGCCTTCTCAAACTTGAAGACTTTTCTGATGAAATAAGGACGGCAGCACACTATAGCAGCTGGAAATGAATGTGATTTAGAAGATCAGCATAATTAGTGACCAATATTTTCTGGAGGTACAAAATCACCCATGAGTAAAAAAGATCCATTGAAAGTACAAGATAAATCAATCGATTTTAATGTATCAAAGTAAAAAAAAAAGTCTCAATAATATGATTTCAGATTCTACGTTACAACTAACCTTTAAGAAACTATGAGTTGTGGTGGAGTTAGAATATAATACCAAAAAAGTATTAAAATACTCCTCCCTTTTCTGTATGAAGCTGGACCGTCTTCATAGAGTTCAACCAAAGCAACATTGCAACAGATTAATACAGGAACAGCTATGAGATTTCAGCTGTTGTCTACTAAGCTAGACAGAAAGACATTTGCGTAAATATAAAATAATGCCACTCTTCTTACGAATTTTTTCTATTTTGGAAATAATTCTTTGTTTCGTTTTAATAAAAATGAATTTGGGGACACAAAATTGTCCATGTCATTTACTAAAAGTTCATGTTTCCCTCACCTCTCCATACTCATCATGGCTTCTCTTATATTAAAGGTGATTTTATTGTATTAGAGCTATTCCCATGTCCCCTCTTAGCATCCACACCAGCTTTAGCAAAATGTGGTCAAATCACCTGAGGCATATGTTAAAAATAGACTCCAGAAATGCTGAGTCAAAATGCTGATGGGGTGAGATCGCATGGATATGCATTGCAACAAATTCTGCAGCTAATATGTATTTGTCTGCTGCTATGTGAGAACCACTTACTTAGATAATAAGATATTTAGAAAATAGTGGTAAGAACATTTGAATCAGTATTGGTTTATAATCCTTCAATCTTTTTAAAGATCATTATTAGACAGCATTTATTTTCCCTGGTAAGAGATCTTTCTATCAGACAATAAAATACTGTTGCACACATATATTCTTTTGTAATAGTAGAGTAATAAACCTTCTGAAGGAAACAAAGTATAAATTCAGGCAAAAGTCTGCTCCCAAGAATTTTTTCCTTGCCATTTCCCCCCATTTTTCTCTTGCTGTTCTAAATACCGACTATGATTATTTGTGCTTTAAACAAATTAATACCTATCAGACATATACGTAAGCAGAAACAATATTTCATGATAGCCTTTACTCAGAAATTTACCATTTTCCACAGGCGAGAAATGTAACATCACTAATATTAAAATTACATTTTTCCTTGTGAACTTTGTCGACTGTCCTGACATTATTTAAATACTATGAAGAAATAAAAGAGTACAGCAAATACAATTTACCCAAAAGGAAATAAGGAATCAACAGCAGATCAGGATTACAAAGGAGAGTCCCTGGGCTCTCAAGATCGCTTGTAATGCAAATCAGTGTGGGTAATATGAAACAGAAGTAGGATTACACTTGATTTGTAATGGATCTAAAAATATGAGAGAAAAGTACAGCACAAATTCTGTAACTGAATACTGTATGTGGCTGAAGAAGTACTGCAATACAAACATGGGCGTTGTTATTTCCAAGTGCTTTGAAAACACCATTGTATCCAACCCACAGACTTGTTCAGCAGTGAAAATGAACAAAAAGACATTCTTGACGTTTTGGTAGCACAGAATTCTTTGGCTTTCTGATGAAATTTGAGGATATACTCCCACACACACACATCATTTGCAATACTTTGATGTGGTGGTTCATCATCCCCCTGCAACCCACTTAGTGAGGAGCTGAGGCTCTGTAGACTTCAGGTGAAGAATTCCTGGGTTGTATGCTCAAACTGGACCACCTAATAGACCCAACTTAACCTGACAAATAAGAGGTAAGGTCACCTGTCAATCTTCATTACCCCTTTAAAAACTTGGGACTATATGAGTAATTGCCCAGTGCAGTAAAGAATTTCTATCTAATGAAAATAGTGAACAGATGTTACATGACAGCAAAACATCATCTACACAATAACAATTTTCTCTGTACAGTGAGAATATGCTCATCACTTCTACATTCCCCAAATTCATAATCCTACAGTGATCACACATGCTAAAACCAAAAAAGGTACACAATTTAATAAATAGGGCAGAACTTGTAAGGTGCGTGGGAAAGACCAGTCTATCTCACATGGGTTCTTGACTCACAAAAGCACCTTTTTATTAACTCTTTAAATGGAGGAGCTTTATAAATGACTTTCACCCATGTAGTGGAAACAATATATGGCATATGTAACACATCTTAAGTACCATCACAAATGTGCCTCAGATACTGTTATCCTAGAGTGAAAACAGAATAATTTTTTTTAAGTGCTCCATCATTTGGCAAAATAAAGAGAGAGAGGAGCTCCCTGATGGTGTAGTGGCTTAAGGCTTCGGTGCTGGCGCTGTCAGTGCTGCGGCCTGGGTTCGATTCCCAGTCAGGGAGCTACCCACATACAAAAAAAAATAAAAAATAAAAAAATAAAAAATAAAGAGAGAGATCAAAAGATATATTTTAAATATATTTTTTGTATATTTAATATATATAAAATTTATATTTTAAAGTATTTTTAATATAACAGATAGAAGCAAAAATATTTCTAACATACCTTAAATTTTTAAAAAATGTGAACAGGTTGCCATAATCAGAACTATAAACTACCCTCTTCAGTGATACATTTGCAGCACGATGATCATTCACTGATTCCAGTCTTCAGCGGCATTTTTAGTCTAAAAGATACACAGGTCCAACCTCCTCACTAGGAACTGTTACCTCATTTCCATGGAATGCTGTTTAATGAGGACACTACAAAAATCACTTCACCCAGGGTTACCGCTGGAAGATCTCAAATAAATCAGACACAGGAAAATGGAAGGGAAACCAGAGGGGAAAAAGAAGAGCGGTCCGGGAAGGGGCAGCCGGCAGAGAGAGCAATGCAGTAAGCATAGCTGGAAATGAACCGCTGCCCCTCCAGCCGTGACCTGGGCTCCAGGCAGTCCTGAGACAGTTCTCCTCTTCCCCAGGCACTCCTCCTGAGCCGTATTCCGGACCTTTCAGATCCCCTACCACGGTCTTCACAATGGGGGCGCATGGAAACCCTCAAGAAGTGTTTACTTAAAGGTTTTACGTAAATCCATTTCCAGGTCCTTGATTTCCAAACGCCCTCTTTCCCAAAACCAGAGTTCAGAGTTTCCGGTCACTTTCCACCTGCCTTTCCCTTCTTGAACATGAAAGGATTCTCATCCATCCCAAATCAGTCCAAAAGGGGAAATTGTTACAGAGTGTCCCTGCCTCAAGTCCCTGAGCCCACATCAGGAAATACCAATGGTGGCTTCTCATCAAAGACCAGGTAACCCCACGCCTTGCCTACCTAGTTATGTATTAGAATTATAAACTGAGGAGTTCCCTGGTGGTGTAGTGGCTTAAGGCTTCGGCGCTGGTGCTGTCAGCGCTGTGACCTGGGTTCAATTCCCGGCCAGGGAGCTACCCACATACAAAAAAAAAAAAAAAAAAAAAAAAATTATAAACTGAGACGGTCAGAGCCATCAGAGCCATCAGAGGTCAGATTTTCTGACACAACTCAGCTGACAGGTTTTTTTAACATTCTATTGGGGGTACACAACATCTCTCATTATCCTCCCCAATACTCCTGCCCATCTGTACCAATAACATACTCTCAGCCTACAAACAGGTTTAAGTCCCCTCAACCTCTTATCCCAACACACACACACACACACACACACACACACACACAGAGTTCTTTAAATAAGACTTTTTATTTTGGAATATTTTTAGATTTACAGAAAAGTTACAAAGAATTCCCATGGACTTTCCCAGCCAGTTTCCCCATTTTTAACATCTTATAATACTATTTGTCATTTGTCACACTGAGAAATCAACATAGTATATTACTATAAACTAAACTCCAGGTTGGTTGGTTGGTTTTATTTCATCGGTTTTTTATTAGTGTCCCAGAGCCATACAGGGCATGGCACATTGCACTGTGTCTGTTAGAGTTTCTCAGCCTCCCCTTGGTTTTCAGGATCCTGACTGTTCAGAGTCCAGGCCAAGCAGCCTGTAAGACGTTGCCCGATAGGAGTTTCTGATGTTTTTCCCTTCAAGGGAGGGAGGAAATCATGCTTCACCTGTTGGGTGCTGACATCTATACATATTATTTGGAATTCTTCTGTAAGAAAAATTTCTCTCTTCTCCATTTGTTAATTTAGTCCATCACTTATTTAATCCGTGTGGACGCATGGATATTTATTTTGTACTTTGGGTTATAATCCAATACTCCCCGATTTGTCTTGTTGCTCAAGTTGTTCCGGCCTTGGCCCCTGGGCACTCTTGCAGGTTAGCTCCTTGCCCTTGACTAGCTCCCATTCTTACCTTTGACTTGTCTTTCGAGCACTTTCTTACTTTCTGACACTACAAGATGCTCCAGGCTCACTATTTTCTCTGCCCCGGTTCTGGGGTCACTTCCCAGTCTCTTCGCCTTAAGGGCTACAACTCGATCTCCTTCTGCCATCACAGCTGAACTTTCTAAACTGTTTCCTCCGTGATGCCAGAGACCACCTTTTTTTTTTTTCCCCTTCTTTTTGGTATGTGGGTAGCTCCCCGGCTGGGAATCGAACCCAGGCCGCAGCACTGACAGCGCCAGCACCGAAGCCCTAAGCCGCTACACCACCAGGGAACTCCCCCAGTGACCACCTTTCTTGAAGCTCTCCTTTGTGAACTTTTAGGATACCACTCTATTTGGGGGGCACTCATTTTATTTTATAATTCTTTCTGCTCACACGTCCAGGATCCAATATAATGCTAGAAAACTTCAATTACCTCTTAGCCTACCTAAATGTTGTCTTTGACAAACAGTATCAGTGACTCTCCTAAAAGTGTCACTCCAGCCCAAACCTCCCTTCACAACTCCTACTCTGATCTTTCTAGCTGCCCCCAAACACGTTCCTGGTATGAAAAGGCACTGGGGAGGCTGTCTATAATTAGATCATCCTCTTAGTGAAAAGGGTATCACACTAGAGATGCCAAGAGACCCCTATCGTTTAGCCTGCAGGACTACTTGGGTCCACGAAGAGCGGCTTCTCCGTGGCGGAAAGAGAGCAGGCCTTCACTGAAGCCGGAAGGGAAAGCACTCAAGGCGAAGAGTGTGTGTGGTTGCTTCCGTTCTTGGGAATGAAATCAGAAGGCAGAATTCAAAGTGGGATTCTAATAAGCAGACCAGGAGGGATCCGTGTAACATAAAACTTAAAAAACTCCTTTTGTTATCATGTGTTTTTTAACTGTCATGATCAGCAACAGCCCCCCTGAAATCAGCTCTGCCTCCTTAAGCTGTAGACCAGCAAATCCCAGGGGGTATGCACAATAACGAGCACGGCAAGTTGGTGAGGAAAGGACATCCCGTCGGCCCGAGAAATGGGGCCAGGCCGGGCAGTGATGCCCAGCAACTCCAACCCGGCAGGGCTGAAATGAATGTGACCGGCCCCGAGTCCACCCACCAGTCACTAGTCACCCTTCCCTTTCTCCAACATGTCATCGCCACCAAAATCCCCGAGGTCTCTTCGACAGTAGAAGTGCAGGGGTGCCGAGAGCTTCACTCTACATTTTTTTGAGTTTGCACAACTAGTCTCTAATTACTTTTTCTCCCCCTGGGTTAAATATGTTTGCACCCTCCTGTTTTACAGTAATATTTAATGACATGGAAAGATATAATACAGTATAAGGCTTTTTTAAAAAACCCATTTCAGCATGGTGCATTTGATATTATTCTACTTCATTGAAATTGAATTAAATATGCATGTTTAGAAGATGGGCTGGGCTCCTGTATGAAAATGCTAGCTGTAGGTATTCCTGGATAGAAGGATCAGATAACTTATCTTATCCCAGGCATTTAAAGTTTTTCTAGATATTATAAAATGAATACATACCTGCTTTTGTAGGGATACACAAAAAAGAAAGAAAAATCACCATTACTGTAAACAATGAACTACAGTCCCGTGCTGCATGACCACGGAGAAATGTGTCCTTAGGCCATTTCGTTGTTGTGTAAACATCAAAGATGGCACTTACACAAACCTAGATGGTACAGCCTACTACACACCTAGGCTGGATGATAAACCCATTGCTCATAGGCCACAAGCCTGTCCAGCATGTCACTGTACAAAACAACACAGATTAAATCAAGCACCAGAGAAAATGACGCAATCAAGAGGCCTCATAAACACGAGACGTGTGAGACTGTTGCCATCGGAACTCAGCGTACAGTTTAACAGCAAACATTTTTTATAGTAGAAAGAACATACTGTAAAATAATGATACAAAGTATGGGATAGTGAATACATAAGCCAGTAACAGTCCTTCATTATCAAGTACTCTGTGCGGTACATAATTGTATACGCTGTCCTTTTAAAGGACTGGCAGCCCGGGAGGTCTGGTATACCCGTACCAGCACAAACACAGGAGTAACACGTTGCACCACCATGTTTCAACAGCTATGTCACTGGATGACAGGAATTTTTCAGCTCCATTATTATCCATGGCCCACCGTGGTGTGGCACTACGCTGCACATGAAATCCTAGCTCCGGAAGCAAGCACAGGTCATCTAATCCGCTTCCTCACGCAGGAACGCCTTTTCTCCACCCCGACTGGTTGGGTCGCCTAGCTCCAGGGCCGTCTGCTGCCATTACAAGGCAGCCCCTTCCTTCTATTGCTGGCAAGCGACAAGCACTGGAAAGTTCTGTGCCCCAGAGAGCTAAAACTGGCTTTCCTCTGGTTCTGCTTCGG
>PVJL010010278.1:0-50693 GCA_004026885.1 Lyroderma lyra | reverse complement strand
GAGTGGGTTAGGGAGGGGAGAAAGGGGAGGGGGTGGGAGAGGAGGGGGGAAGTTAAATATAAGGTGATGGAAAGAGAAGTCACATTAGGTGGTGAACTTATTATACATCAAGTTGACAATGCACTGTAGAATTGTATGCCTGAAACCTATGTAATCCTTGCTAACAGATGTCACCCCAATAAGTCTAACAATAAAAATGAATTAAAAAAAAAAAGCATCTCATGGGTAAGATACTACAAATTTTAGCTAAGCCACCATACACGGATATTAATACTTTCTATGCCAGGCTACATTACCAAGCAATATCTTTTTTGAACCTTTTTTTGCTCGTATGTGTGGGGGAAAGAATTGAAAAGGGACCGCCATGTGTACAAAATATTTAAAATATCTCACTAAAGACCAACAGAAGCTTTAGAAGAATACTAAACTTCTCTCTGTACTCACTACTCATTCTAATAAAACCTCAGAAACTTCAACTGGCTCTCAAAAGAAAATTAAAAAAAAAAAAAAAAAGACTGACACCTTTGTTTCTCTGAATCTAGATACTCTTATAAATCTCTCAACCCAGACTTCTGTCTACTTGAACTCATTAAATGGGGTGGATCCATCATCTACTGGAACAAATCTCCTTAGTGGCTTAAAACAACATAAATGTATGACTTCACACCTCGGCATGTTAGAGTCCAAACTGGGTCTCAGAGCTGAAATCAAGTGTTGCAGAGCTGCATCCTTCCTGGGAGCTCTCAGGAAGACAACACTTCCATGCTTATTTCTGCTGCAAGAGGCTGCCTGCATTCCTCAACTTGTGGCCCTTCTTCCATTTTCAAATCCATCTTTAAATAGGTATCATCTTTCTATCCATCTAGTATCTGTGAGGTCTGACAATTAAAGTTGTGAACTCATCCTAGAAAAAGTGCTATGCACCTCACTGCTGAATATCACTACGGTCACCTTCAAAGTAATCCTCTTGGGAAGCTATGCACCGATGCCAGCGCCTAGTCCACCCTTCAAAGCAATTTTGGAACTCTTTTTCTGTAACGGCCATCAGAGCTGTCAAGTTATTGCCCTTGATGTTCTGAATGTCATCAAAATGTCTTCGTTTCAATATTTCTCTTATCTTTGTGTAAAGAAAAAAGTCACTGGGGGCCAGATCAGGTGAGTAGGGAGGGTGTTCCAATACAGTTATTTGTGTACTGGCTAAAACCTCCCTCACAGACAGTGCCCTGTGAGCTGGTGTGTTGCCCAGAAGCAAGGGTCATGAGTTGTTGGTAAAAAGTTCAGGTCATTTTCATCCAACCTTTTCATGCAGGCTTTTCAGCACTTTCAAATAGTAAACTTGGTTGCCTGTCCATCAAGTTGGTACAAATTCATAGTGAATAATCCTTCTGATATGAAAAAAATTAGCAACAGCGTTTGGACTCTTGATTTGGACAGAACTTTTTTTTTTTTTGTCATGGAGAAGTGACTGACTTCCATTGTGCATTTAGATGCTTTGTTTCCGGGTCATATTGGTATACCCATGTTTTATCACCAGTGATATCATAGCCCAAACCATCGTCTTGCCTCTCCAAAAGGCCTTGGCAAATTTTGACTCTCCTTTGCTTTTGCTCATCAGTGAACTCCTTTGGGAGCATTTCTGCACACACCTTTCTCATGTCAAGATTTTCAGTTAAGATTTTCCTGTTTCTCTATCAATGTTTACTTGGTCTCCTAGGCTTCCCACAGTCAGTCAATTATTTTGACAGAGAATTTGATGAGTTTTTGCAATGTTTTTGTCAGTTTTGCTCATTACTGGCCGCCCTGACCTCTCTTCATCAGTGACACTTTCTCTCCTCTCAGAAAAACGTTTAATCCATTTGTACGCTGCCATTTTCTTCATGACATTATCCCCATAAACTTGGACTAACATGTCTCTGATTTCACTTCTACTCTTGCCAAGTTTAACAAGAAATTTAATATTTGTTCATTGCCCGAATTCAAGTGCCGACATTCTTGCGACAGCACACAAAAACATGAAATAACAATAATGAAAGCCACTCAGCAAGACACCACCACATGTTGACATAAACACAGCTCTGAGACACAGATATACAAAGGTTATGAAACCTTACTGAGTTGTTTGTACAGTGCTGCCAGTGTAAGTGCATGGTGGCAAGTTTGCAAACTTAATTGTCAGGCCTCATATAGCTATCATCTATCTATCTATTTACCTACCTATCTATCTCTTTATCTATCTTTTACTAATAATTCTTATTTTCACTTGAGTATTCCCAAGATGCACTGACACCCTGATCCCTGATCCCTCACAGTAGTTAAAAATAAGAAATTAGGAACACTTTAGTAGCTTATTACAAATTGTTCATAAGTCCATTTGTCAAATTATTGAAGTTTTCAGAGTAGATGTGGCTCTCTTTCCACCACCTATCTATCATCTATCATCTATCTATTTGCCTAATCATCTATATATTGCTCATTGCCATCTGTTTCCATTATCCGGCTTCCTACTTCCCTTCCCCTAGTAAAGGCTCTTGTGATTACATTGGGCCCACCAGATAATCCAGGATAATCTCCCTACCTCAAGATCTTTAATTTAATCACATCTGCAAAGTCCCTTTCATGGTGTAGGGTAAAAAGTCACAGTTTTTGAGAATTAGGACATGGACATTTCAAGGGGGTCATTATTCTGTTTACCATAGTGAGGAAACTGCCATCAGAGGCTGGAGCGATGGTGGTTCTGATGTAGAGTCAAATCAATTGCCTATATTAATCTGCAATATAGGAAAAGGACTTGTGCATCATTCTAAGGTGATTTCTAGGTAGAATGTTGAAAATGCCAACTGCCTTTTTTTGTATAAGGAAGAGAGAGATTGGCTACAGAGAAAACTGTTCAGTTTGCAAGTAGAATTTCAAGGAGATATAAAAGAACCAAAATGCACTGAGTTGAAAAACAAAACTATTTCACATTTTTACTATCTTTAGTCAGTAAAAGATTCAATAAGTAAGAAATGACCTCAAGGTTGAGATAATATCAAAAGTTTATCTATACGAGCTTTTGTTAAAACCTCAGAAAGATTTAGCAGAGTGCCTAGTTGGGCCCTCTCAACTAGAATAAAGAGTTTCTAAAAATCTTAAAGGCTATGTCCCATAGCACCCTGACACTCATCCCAAAATAGAGAGAGGTCTGTCTCAAAAAGAATTATGAATGTGACTTTAGGGGCATGAGGTGAACCCAATCAGAGTCACAGAATTCCCACTGAGTGGCCAAATGTAACAGCTTTGTACCAGCTTGGATGGAAAGGGGCAGAGACAGTTCAAAATGAAAAAAAGGCTCTGGGCCTCCAACCTTTTATAAGTAGAAAGCAGGTTGACAAAGCTACTTAGCTGCAAGCAAAAGACACTTCTTGTAGAAAAGGGAAGCCCGAAGAATAGAGGCAGGAGCCACAGAGAACAATAGATTAGGAAGCCATTCCCAGGCATAGAATTGGGCCCAAGTCAAGGAACATTCCCTCTGCAGAATAAGGAGCCCTGACACTGTGTGCCAGGCTGGAGTTCAGAACCTACGAACCAGTGACTGCTATAAGGCTTTTTCTACTCTTCTTCTTTTTTATTCACTTTGCTTTATTTGTTTGTTTGTTTTTTCTAAAGAAAGGCAAACTGTCACATGCAACATTTCATCTGGATGCGTCTGGAGTCTTGGAAGCTTGACTACCCTGCATTCTCCTACAAATAAAACTTGAGAGCTTGTTTGAAGCATCTAATGAAGGAGCATAGCTACTCATATACCCTTGACCAAAAAACAGGTCTCTTCTATGGGAAAAGGCCATCCTCTTCCATTGAGCACACAGTTTCGAGAGGGACGCACATGCAGTGGTGAGAAAGGAAGGGGAACACCCGCCTAGCCAGTCAGATGAGCCACATCAACCTTGGTGATCAATGGGGTGACACCTGTCACAGTCAAATGGTTCTCACTTCCTACCTCTTCTCCCATTTGAATGAGACTGTCTATCATTGGTAGCTTGACTCTTATCTTCTCTTCTCTTACCATTGTATAGTGAGTGTAGGTAGAGGTCAGGTGATTTACCTTTTTAGTTCACTGGTCTCAAGATCAAGAGAGATTAAACCCAAAGGACCTCACCTACATCCAGACCTGATTTATATCATGAATTCATAAGCTTCTCCCATGATGTCACGATCAGGTGAGATTCTGAGAATTTTAGAAGGGATGGATGCATGAGAGCAGACTATCACAGCTTGTTATATTAATCTCCTTCAATGAATCACACCTCCCAGATCCACACTTTCGTTGAGTTTCTCCTAATTTGACTCTGAGCTTGGCTACATGAACTTCCTTGTAGTAACTATGACACAAATAGAGGGGTGAAAGGAGCTTATGTATTTGGGGTTTGTCCTCCCATTGCTGCCCCCATCATGTCTAGACTTCTTGAGGATGAAAAACCACATAGAGAAAAAGACACAGCCACCTCAGTGGTCCCAGCTGAATCTGACCTCCAGTCAACCTTCTGGTTCCATGCAACCACGTGAATGAACAAGGCAAAACCAATGGAAAGACCACCCAGTCAACCCACAGGATCATTACCCAGCACCAATAACTGAAATAAGAATTGAGCAGAAGCATAGTTCCAAGAGCCATTGAGAGTAAACAAAGCTAAATTCCAATTTAATTGCCCTTTTCTAGTACCTGGAGCCAGCCCCCACCTCCCCATTTACTCTACAAACCAGCTACCACTATGGCTCCCTTCATTTCTACCAGATTACCTCTCATAAATCCCACTCCTCATAATCATAGTTCAACTCTTGCCCTCACTAGACTTCCTGCCAAGACTCTCAAAATCATACTTTGTGAATTTTAGATAATGTTTGTTAATATTGAGTCAAAGTTCAGTGAGTTTTTAAAATAATTTCAGTCCTAACATGATGTCATAGATGCATCCAGAGGCTTTCTGTATTCTAATAGCCCAGATTATGAAAGTATACGTATATCGTGGGAATACACCTCGCTCCTCAAAAGGACCTGCCGTGGTGGCTTGCTTTAGGAGACACTTCTCTTCCTCAGAATATTTTCTCATTTTTGCAAAATGCCTGATATTAATTTAACTACCTTCATTTTTTTCCTCCAGGTTCTACCTGAGCCCAGGCTCCCAGACAAACTCAGGAAAATTAGAAACTTCCCTACCACACAGATTGATGTGGAAGAGCCAAGTCCTTAGTGTCCAAGTCCCTCCTGGGAGGAAGCGCACATGCTTAGAGAAGGACAGTAGCTCTTCCAGGTTGCAGCTCACTGTATCAACTCTTGGAAAACGAAAGAGGAAAATGATCCAAACAGGCTCCCATACTCACTGGCAGTGACACTGGAGAGAAACCGACTTTTGCCAGTATTATTTCACCTGCTTCTATCCTCAAAGCTGTGAGGTGGGCAGAGCTGTATCATCATCTCTACTTTATGGATGAGGAAACCGAGTCTCCAGAAGGATAAGTGACTGACACGAGGTCACAGAACTTGGAAGAGGCATAACCACAGCTTACACACAGGCCCCTCTTTGAAACCGTATTTTGACAATTATTGTTTTTTGGAGAAAAATGGACTGAAGCCTTGAAATTTCTCCTCATGAGCTGGTGAATTTGACCCCATTTTTTACCTCACACATGAATTCTGAATAATAGTAACTGCATTGCCCAATTGTGACAAAGATGAAATAAGACAGGACTGGGGTCCCCAACCCCCGGGGAATGGACCGGTACAGGTCCACGGCCCGTTAGGCACCGGCCTGCACAGCAGCGGGTGAGCGGCAGTGAAGCAAGCAGAGCTTCATCAGTACTTACAGCTGCTCCCCATCGCTCCCACGCCGCCCGCACTCTGCCTCCTGCCCGAGCATTACATTAGTTGTTTAATGTTTTCATTATATATTACCACCCCCCGGTCTGTGGAAACATTGTCTTCCACGAACCTGGTCCTTGGTGCCAAAAAGGTTGGGGGCCACTGAGATAGAGGGAAAACAGCAGACCACTCGCTGACCCAGGCTGCCTGGGTTCCCTGGCCTGCTACTTCCAAGCCGGGAAGGTTGTTTAACTTTTCTGTGCTTGTGTTTCCATTACTTTAAAAAGGAGATTAAAGCCTTACCTCCTAGGATTGGGGGGAAGATTAAAGATGAGCTAATATATGGAAAGCTCTTATAACAGGATCTGGCTTATAGTAAGTATCAGCTGTCATTACCTAAAATCTGGTGTATAAGTCACACTCAATTGGCTACAATCTCATGCTCTTCTCCTTGCTTCATGCTACTTCAAAACTTCCAAGTTCACAGGTTCAACTTCAGTGCATCAAATATCCACTTTCTGAACCAAAAGACACAATCCCTCTTAGTGGTCACTATTTAAAAAAATCTTTACCAAAATGAATAGAGTTTGTCTCTGCTTTGATAAAATACAATGATTTTTTTTTTTTGGCCTGACAGTAGTTAACTATATTAAATAAATTATTCACCATGACAGAGGAAACGATTGAACATTTTTGAAAGAAAGAGACAGCCCGACCACCTAAGAGAGCTCCGTGGTCCCCTGCGGAGTTGAGCAGACACCAGTAAGGATCAATGTCTCAGGGAACCGAGACGGTATGTCAGCCATTCGGCAAACTTGTATCATCCTCTATCAGCCCCTGTGACTCTGAGCTCTAGGGATAAAAGGAGAAGTCAATCAGAACCGCTAAAAAATCCTGAGTCTGAAAACAGGAATTTAAAAATAATGAGAGAAGTTTAATGCAAATTCAGGGGAGTTCTATTATAGGCACATTTAACTTTTTAGTCTTTAATAATATGCTCTCCAGTAAAAAAGAGAAAGTCAGAGAGACAGGGAGATATGGAAGTAACTACACCAGGAATGTAATTGATTCCAACCAAAATTCTGCTCCCTGCTCTGGGAAGGGGAGTGACATAGGGCCAGGATACGGCCACCCCTCAGTAGATATCCATGTATCACTCCAGTGTGAGCTCTCCCCTCTGCCTCAGTGAGCTGATGTAGGAGGCACTGCTTTTCACACAGCCTGGCCCTAATGCAAGCCAGCGTCTTGCCCGGGTGCTCAGCAAAAGCAAGGACGATCTGCTCCACCCCTGGAGAAAGAACTGGCTGCAGTGTATTGCCTCACACAGACGTCAGTCTCCAGGGAGTTGCCTCCTAAGATTTTCAAGTGCGATCTTAACAATAAGAGATTTTCACCTTAAGTGCCACTCCACTGTTCTGTGGTTCTTAGAATGTATGCAACAGTGGTTCCTTCCTTGATCTTCAATGTAACTTAGAAGAAAGAAACTGTGGTCCTTATGCAAAGCAAGATGAGACCTTTTAATTTCACACTCTAAATGGACTTGGGTTCCATTTTGATGATTTATAGGATGGCAATCTTGTGTCAGATGAAGGAAAACAGGGATATATAAGAGCTATCATGTCTTTATCCTAAAGAAGTAACTTAGTGTGTGAAATCTGTAGCCACTGGACTTCTGAGGCACTCCTGAAATGGAATGGAATATTCACTATGATAAAACTCAGCAGGAGTAATTTCTTGGGAAAAAAAGATTATCATAACTATAGCAATATGCTTTTGTCCTGTGGTTCAGAGAATTGAGCCACATAAGAAAAAGCCATTGGTGTTAGGACACCTAGGCTTAATCCTAGCTCCCCCATTTATGAAACATTTATGTTCCTCACCCTATTTTTCTGTGCATAAGACACACCCATGTATAAGATGACCCCTACTTCTCTAACCCAACATTAAGAAACCCTCTCAACCTGTTACTCCAATGGATAAGACAACCCCCAATGTTTGGTCTAACAATTTTAGACAAAAGTATCATCTTATACACGGAAAAACATGGTAACTACCTGGAACCTCAGGAAGAAAACCTTCCGGCATGAAAGTGATACCACTTGTTTTAAGCTTATTGGAAACTAATGTATTCTGAATGGGTTAAAGTATCACTTCTCTCAGGAAATTGTGGGAGGGGAGAGGGGAGGAGATACACTCGAAAATAGAACTTTTAACACAAAGTAGATTTAAAAAGATAAAAATTTCTGTTTTCATGAGAGTTAAAACTTCTTAAACTTGAAGTTTTATTTTACACATAAAATAAAAATGGAATTACCTTATTTTCTCTTCTTCAGCTTGATTATCAGTATATTAAATACAGTAAACTCAAAACTTTGACCTAGATTATGTTATCAAGAAACAAAGCAAAACAGAAGCAAAAACAAAAAACAAACCAAAAAAATCCTAAGTGCTGGATTGAGATCTCATTTCACCGATAAAGTAATTATTATTATTCCCGTTTCACGGATGAGAAACCTGGAGTCCCCTGTGGTGTAGTGGCTAAGGTTTCGGCACTGTCAACGCTGCGGCCTGGGTTCGATTCCCAGCCAGGGAGCTACCCACATAAAAAATTTTAAAAAATTAAAAAAGAAAAAAATCCTGAGGTTCCAGGAAGTGAAGTAACATAAATTCCTCATAAACGATGGAGCTAGGATAGAACCTGGGTATCCTAACACTAATGGCTTTTTCTCATATGACTCAACTCTCTGAACCGTGGTAAGGAAGAGAACACAGGTCACTAGTTTCACTCTCTTCAAATAATCAAAGACACTTCCACCTGTCCCAGGCCACGGACCAAGAAAACAAAGAAGAAAAACACCCCCAACCCTCCTGTCCTTGGCCATGTCCATCGATGCTAAGGCCTCAGATGTGTCCAAAATGTATAGTGTCCTCTCTCTCTCAGGGACAACTCTTCCTCCTGGACAGATGGTGGAAAAGCCCATACAATTCATGGAAATCACAAATCAATCCATTAACACCCCAACCAAAGTGAAAACAAAAGGTACTTGAAAACCCATCATAATTCAACAAACATTAGTAAGTTTAAAAGTGCGAAAGGTGTAGAAATTTGAGAATGTGTCATAAACAAAGGCGCATTGAGGGACCAATAACCATTGCACCCAGACTGCTGAGCACTCAGCCCACAAGGCCTGGCTCCATGATTAATGTGTCAGGCACCCTAGGTGGAGGCACCTGGGCCTGCCAACCTTCCTCCTTCACAGAGCCTCAGGGAACCAGAAGAACCATGGCTGCTAAACAGCATTGGAGGAACAGAAAAATAAAAAAAAAGAAAACAAAGAAAAACCGGGGTAACGAGATTAACTTTCTATCCCTCGGGCAGACGTATGCAAAGTGGGCAAAAGCACAAAATAGAAATTCCCCATCACCTTCTTGCAATTGTCCCCCAGGATTCTCCGAGACCATGGCACGATCGACAGTAGCAGTACGTATTTCCTCACCCCATCACAGAAGACTGGTTTCTTCAGCAAACACCCTCCCTGTTCTTCACACACCTTGATTCTGTCTTTTCTATTTTTCAATTTTCTAATCCATTTCTTCCAATGGCTTTCGAGAGAAAAGGGGGAGAAAGCTTTTAAGCTATAATGTAAAAGTATACAAATGAATTACCAAAGGCGTGTGCACTTCTGTTTGCATTTAAATGAGTATTTGGATTCTGTTGACAAAGCACAAAATGAAGTGGGTACTGGAAAATAAATTCATTTCTCAGGCATAATTCAGGTCTCCCCAAATCAAGTGGAAGCCCAAATGATTTGATCAAGTGAACCTAATAATAACAAGCCATACATGGTGGGTCAACAGTGTTTGAGAACAACCTGGTTGAGTGCCATTGCTTAGGACCGGTATCATTGCCATCTACAATGCAATAGTCAGGTGCTCAGCAAGTTTTAAGTAACCATTGCGTCTCACTACTTACATTGATACTAAATAATGAAATCCGAGTCAATTTCTCTACCTGTCTAATGAGGAGGTTCAAATCAATCATCTTTGAAATGCATCCCAGCTATCTCACTTTCTAAAGAAGAGTCTAAGACCCTCAGTATACCTGAAATAATAACCACTTTGTAAATTCTAATTTAAACAAAGCGTAAGTCAAGACATTATTGTCATGAAGCACCCAAAGCAATGGACAGAAGTTAAAGGAGCTGAGTTCTAATTCTGGTGCTTCCATGATCTGTTCTGGTTATCTATCGCTATACGAAAACCACACCAAACTTAATGATGTACACAACAGTAGTCAGTTATTGTTCCTTTCACAGTTCTGGAAGTTTTAGGGCTCTGTTCGGGGTTTCGGGTGGATCCTGTTAGATGATGCCTGGGGCTGGTGGCATTGAAAAAGCCTCCTCACTCACAGGTCTGGCTTTGACCCTTGCTGTCCCCTGGGAATTCAGGCTACATTGACCCAAATACCTGTATGTAGCCTGGACTTCCCCACAGCATGGCAGCTGGATTCCAAGGAGCAGTGCAAGAGACAGAAAGCCAGATGCACCACCTCATACGACCTAGTCTGTGAAGTCATTAGCTTCAGTTCTGCTGTATTCCTTAGTAGAGTCAAGTCACGAAGGCCTGGCCACACCCAAGGAGAAAGGAATTTGACTCCCTTTCATGATGGGCAGAAAATCAAGGAATTTACAACATGATTTTTGAAACTACCACACTGGTTCAGATCAAATCACTTAACCTCCAGGACTCTATGATTCAATAAGTTATCAAAATATGTCACTTTAGTGGCTAAAATTCAAATACATAGCAGCAAAAATTCAACTGCACTTCTTGAAATATTTTATTTTTGAAAGGAGAAATAGCAATGATAATAATAAACATTCATTGCATGATTGCTATGCTAAATGGCTTAAACGTATTCTATATTTCCTATATCATAGGTACAATAATTATCCCCTATAAGTGTTATAGATGCACCTTAAATTCAGAGTAATAAGGAAACATTCAAGAAAACTAACAAAAATCGATGTTTGCAATTCTCTGCAGACAGAAAGACTGTAAACATGTCTTTAGAGCTCTGTGACAGTAATGTTATTTTGGTTTAAGACATTTTTTCAGTACACTGATCATTATGAGGAATATTCCTTCCCCTTTATATAGAGAATAAACCCAACCACCTCAAGTCCCTTTCCCAAGCTCCTATAAGGCAAATTTTTCTGTGGAATAAATCATTCCCAAAGAAATGTCCTCTCATCACAGGACAAATGTATGTTATGATCTGCCAGCAGACCCTCTAGGAGGAAACCTGAAACCACATTTGCGGATATCCGTCCAATAAAGCAAACATTCCCCACATCAGAGGAGCCCCTCAGCGTGATGGCAGGCCAGGCTGCAGGTGAAATTCTGGAAGCAGAACTTTATACGATTCCTAGAGCCCAAGCCCAAGTATTACTGAGAACTGGAAAAGCCTGCTCCCTCCCCACAGCATCCCAATCAGATGGGTCTCATTATTTTAAAACACAGCCACAACCGTAATGTGAGGCGCACGTGAAGGCTGACCTCAGCGTGATCAGGGACTCAGCGGAAGAGTGGGTATGTGCAAAGGCCAGGGGTTAGTCAGACAGAACAGGCCCTCCCCACCCCCTGCACTGATTATTGATGTATTGACTGAAGCAGCACAGTCAGAAAGTCAGGCCATCCCCAAGGCTTCCAAATTCAAGGAGCTTTATTGCAATAGAAAGCATCCCAGCAAGGAGGCAGAGAGCACAAGCTCTGCTGGCACAGGGCAGAGCAGACCTGGGGGCTGCCTAACCCTTCACTGCCAAATGACCACAATGACCATTCGGAAGTGGTCAGATTTAATTTGACACAATTGCCCACATAGATAGAGTGCGTTCTATGTTAGCCTTGCATTTACAAAAACCTTTTAAAGAAAGAAAAAGTAAAAAGCACAGAAAGAAAGAAAAAGAAAGAAAGAAAGAAAGGAAGGAAGGAAGGAAGGAAGGAAGGAAGGAAGGAAGGAAGGAAGGAAGGAAGGAAGGAAAGAAGGAAGGAAGGAAGGGAAAGACCACTGTTGGACTTTCCCCTAGGAATTCATTCTATTAAAATACGGCTCCGTGCACAACCAACGCTCAAGGGCCTGGGGTTTTATTGTGTATCAGTAGAGCGCCAAGTATATGCAATAAATCCTGTGAAAACGGAAGCTGCCTGAATGAAAATATGCCTGAAAAGAAATCAAACTGGCCTCTCGAGAAATTCAGAGGGAAGTCCAGATAAACTTAATAACAGGGTTTGTCGAAATGGTTGCCATGCTGTTAAGATTTTTACTAGTTGCAAATAGCTGGTGAGCAGTCACTGCTATACTGTGCAATTTCTGTTAAATCATTAGCATGGACATGCCCCCCCAGGCTGTCAGTGGTGTGGTCTTCAAGGGGTGCTTGGGAGGGCTCGGTGACCGCTCTTGCTTCCTGCAGGACAAAGCTGTCAGTGGGATCTTTAAGCTGGGGCCGCGGCAATTCCAGGGTCTAGGCCATACCAAGCCACAAGAAAATGATTTTCGTCCTAACCCTGCGTCTCGTTTCTAACAGCCTAAGTACCTGAATCTCCTGGAAATGCAATGAGATTTCAGAACAAAGAACGTGCCCTGAAAAAGCTCAAGTTTCAAGAAATGAACAAAGATCAGGCACCGTACATACATTTGAATGTAAAATTATGAACCACTGAATCTCACCTTTGTTTTACATTTTCTCACACTGGGTGTGTTACTTTTTTCCCTCATAGTAGGCAGTAGTCACTTTAGAGTGAACCCAAAGGTTCAGAATTAATTTTAGAATTAATTAATGTTGATAAGTGCTTACAGTGAGCTAAGGAGTGTGCAGAGTGCTTTCAAATGCTTACCTCACTTAATCTTTCACGCCTGCAGGCATTCAAAGGCCAGTTTCTCCTCCTGCTACCTGACGTGCGTAAGTGAGTTGACATTTTCGAGCCTCAGTATCCTCCTAGGGACACTGGGAGTGACTGTTATGCCGACCTCATAGGATTCATGTCAGAATCAAAGAAAATCAGGCTTCACCATATAAATAAGGATTTTTTATTGCAAATAAAGGGGAAAATGACTTGAAGAAAAAAAATGTTTGGAGAAAATACGGAGGGAGTAAAAAGACTAATGAGAAAGCTCTTCAGGTTCTGACCAGGGAAGAGCCTAGAGACATCCAGAAAGTATTTGTGGCAGGAGCCAGCCGCAGTACCACAGGGAAGCTGCTCCTAGACTGAATGACTTCTAGCTGTAGCTTCCAATGACTTTGCTCGATATTTAAGATCCCCAAACCAGAAAGTCCGATTAAACATATTTGGATTACGTGATTCCCTCTAGGTACAGTAGACTCTCCATTAACCGGAACTCAAGCAACCAGCACTCTCAAGCAATGGGCAAAACAACACAAAGAAATAATACCACATCTACCCGGCATGGTTCCTGGTTAACTGAGAGACTACCGTAGGCTGGGTGAAGCAAAGGAAGATCTGGCCAAAGGGACCCCATCAGCTCCAGTGATTGATGGGTGAGGAAGGGGGCTCCCAGATCTACACCCCCACCAAGAGTACGTGTACTAGGAGAGAGGTTAGTCTCCCAGGGGAGACAGGCTACTATCAGAGGAAAGGAGGGTGGATGCTATGTATCTCTCAGGGTGGCACAAGTCCATGTGGAAACTCAGTAAGTGTCAGTTATCTAGAACTTCCTTATAATGTAGTTATTGTCATCCTCGTTGTGCAAGGAAGCATACTAAAGCTCAGAAAGGTTAGGTAATTTTCCCCAGTCACATACCAAATAAGTCAACCAAAACATCTGAATGACAAGACCATCACTTCCAACGGGAAGCATTAGAGAGGGCAAAAGTTGAGACAAGACCAAGAGCTATTTAGATGGATGAGTCCTGAACAAAATCTGTTGATGATTCAAGTTCTTAAACTTGATTTTCCTTGGGCACAGCATGAATCTTTAATGTCATACTCTTGAATTGTGCAGTCTGTCCTGTGATCTCTGGACATGCACACCTGACGGGTCGGGTATCATTCCCACCTGTTGGGGAAGCTTCCTCTTCAACAAAAGAAAAGCCAAACTTTCTTGGAGAGGTTAGGAGGGTGTAAGTACAAGTTTTAACCTCCTGTTCTCTGATGAAATGAATAGAGGATAGTAAATGTTTATGAAGCTAGACACACATGAATTTTGCAACTCATCTCACATGCAGGGAAGGCCACCTGAGGCAGCTGAGGCAGCAGAAGGGATTGGTATCATCTGACTGTCACCCGGAGAAGTTTTCCCGAACCTCAGACCCCAGTCATTTCTAATTGATATCAAAGTCTGCTGCCACCAGCAAAAATTCTTAAAACTGAAGAAAAAGAATACATTCATTTTCATGGGCTGCTTCCCCACCCCCACGCATTTCTTGGAAATTACATTTCCAAGAAAATTGTAAGCGTGGCATGTAGCAAAGGTCTATGTACTTTGGATGGGAGATGATGGGTAGCAGGTGTATAGCCATATATACTTCCTCCAAATTCGAGCATATTAAGGCAGCTTACTGAAAGTTTTCTTCATGTAAAGAAACAGATAGGACTTTGGGGAGAAATGGGAAGAGAATCTTGGGAAGGAAGGGAGATCCTCCGACATCAGGACAAACACTTCTAGAAGACAAAAATGTGTCCACCCTATGGAGAGGGGCATCGGGAGTCACGGGATTTCAGGGTCTTCACTGAGGGGTGCTTTTGGAAGATGGTGATGCCCCAGTGCTCTTCAGGCCCTGGGCAGCAGGAAATATTCACCAAAGTTGTCAGTCCTCTGTGAAGAATGTAGTAACTGGGGGAGAGAGACTCAAATAGAACAGGAGCAGCCAGACCTGAGGGCAGAGGCAGGAAGACAAGAGGGGCGGACAACCCAGGGAAAAGAAAAGGCTAATACTCCAAGGGAGAGCGCAGGATAGCAGAGTAAAGTCACTCACCAGTGGAAACAGAAGCAGGACAATGTTAGCCATGGGGAAGAGCACACGAGCCACCAAAGACCCAATGGGAATGGGAGAACGTGTGGGTCAACCACAGCATAACTGCTCTATGTTGGATGCGAACCCTGTGCATATGGGGTGCAGACCCTGTGTGGGCACTCATATTCTCTATGAAATGCTCATAACACCAGGAGGAGGTATATTAGTATCCCCGTTTTACAAGTAAGGAAACTGCTCTCAGCAAAGGCAAGTAACTTACCCAAGGTCACACAGTAGCAGCAGGATCAAAACCCAGGTCTGTCTCCACAGCCCACGTTTTGCTCCAATTCCCTCCTCCCACATCCATAGCTGACTGTCACCCCAACCCTTCACTTCCACCCCACCTCCCAACACTGACAAACCTGTACAGCAAGATCTAACTTTCATGGAGTTTTATTATATTAAGTTGCTGTTGTTATAGGATAGAGTCAAATATCATTTTTATTAGGTTTAACCTTTTCAATATAAGCATTCTTTGAAGCACTTTGCATATGCTACCTCATTTTGTCCTCATGGCAGTTCTTAAAAATTGCAGCTTATAACTCTTCATGCCCCCACCTTTACCACCGCAAGTGAGGGGAGGTTCTTG
This sequence comes from Lyroderma lyra, assembly GCA_004026885.1. Lineage (NCBI taxonomy): Eukaryota > Metazoa > Chordata > Mammalia > Chiroptera > Megadermatidae > Lyroderma > Lyroderma lyra. The sequence goes on along the minus strand of PVJL010010278.1, from coordinate 35,233 downwards.
AAAGAACGGGCCATAAATTCACATTAATGAGGCAAAGAGAGGGTCATGTCACAGCATGCCACTTGTGGCTCAGGCAGCTGGAGGGTGGGAGAAACTAGTGCTGTCCCTTCCAGAGGCCAATGCTAAGGTATATCGAAGAGAAAACATGTAAAGTACCTGAGGACCGTCACAAGGTGACGTCACAGGACAGCAGAAATGGTTTGAAGATTCACAAGCTATTCCTCAGCTTTGAGAGAGAAAAAAAAGATTCTCTAGAGATCAGTAGAAAGCCAGTCTCGGCACCACTATGTAACAACCGTGTGGGCTTGGACAAGTCACTTACCATCTCTGGTTCTCTTTCCCCACATAGAAAAGGGGGACTTGAAAGATGTCCACCTACCCTGCCAGCTCTATCGCTGAATGTCTTATGAAGCCTTTCTGGACACGTTGGCTCTTAAAAGGGGAGCTCCTTGCCTTCACTGATAAATAAAGTCTGTTTGCTCAGCAAGATTAAAGAACGTAATGAATACCCAAGCCAGGCACTGTTTGGACTGTGACAGAGTTTAACAATGCTAATCTGTGTGGCAGTCAAGCCTGTGTCAGCTTCAAGATTTATAAGGCTCTCCTTATCATCCCGTGCTTGGGTCCATCACAAACTCACATTTGCATTGGTAACTTCGTTTAGCCATCTCCCTGCCTCTGGGTTATTACCTGGGTCTTCAGCACATAACAGAGGTCATCCACACAGAGAAAAAGTAAGTCGTATATTTTGAGAATCTAAATACGATTTCAGGACTGCTACAAAGTGAATCAGGTGTCACTTTAGGAAGCTGCATTTTCTGGGAATAGATTAATAGCTGCCCCAGTATTGGCTAATTTTGCTAACCTGGACCCTGGACACTGAATAAGCTGGTAGGTGCGAAGTGAAACCCTGAGAGGGTAGATTGGAGAAAGCTGCCTTCGCATTTAAATAGGGCAGAATATCTTCACGGGCCACGTAGTGGAAAAGCACCTTAGTCACATGTGCGTGCTCTGCAAATGAGAGGTTGCTGCTATTTTCCAAAGAAACACCCATAAAATGGGGTGGGGGTGGGGGGACTCAACACAACTCTCACCAGTATTTATTACTGTAAAATGTCAGAAGCAATTATGATGTCATGTGTTGTCTAAAATTGGGCTGGTGAAACAGCTTGAGATGCAGTCAGAGCTAATAAACCAAATAAAAGCCACCAAGTTTTACTGCATCGCATTGTTTCTTTACACAGTTATAAGCAGCGAGAAAGGCATCTGCCACATTACAGGAAATTTATTTCTTCTTTATTTCTCTCTTCTCTTTCCTTCCTTCATTAAAAAAAAAAAGTATGTGAAATGGCATTGGGTAGAGATAAATTTCAACGGTTTCAGCAGGAAAATGAGGTGCTGTTATTAAGAAAAATGTCTTCCTGGATAGATCCAATGTAACTTACTGTTGCAAGCTTTAAAAATATCTTCCTTATTAAAATATGCCTTCCTGTTTTCCACTTACTTTAGCATCAAGCATCTGAGAAAGCTAAGAGCTTCCCACTTGAAGTGGGAGAGAAGAGATGCCTGCCACTCAGTATCTTCTAATAAATTCTACCAAGGAAGGTCCAGCTTCCAGAACACATCTGTTGAATGTCAAGGCCAAAAACACTCAACTCCGCTGGGATGTTGTTTGCTGAGCCCTTTTGGTCATTGGTAGATTGATTTTTACATCCCGGCTAAACAAACAGTTAACGACACTGTACATTGTTTCTTGCTTTGCACTGAAGACCCAATTAGCAAGCACAGTCAATGAACAGGTCGAGAGTTGAGGTTCAGTTGGGCTCCTCAAGGCTAAACTTCTCTGTTTGAACAGCTTTCTACTGACCTTTGTCCTCATCATAAGTGATCTGTGAAATGTGTCACCAAACTCCAGGTGCAGAGCCCGACAGGAAATAAATCGCGGTTTATCCAAATATCATGTGTCACCGCACAGATAAATCAAATGGTTCCGGAAGATCGTTACTGATAAAGAATGAACTGCTAGCACAGAAATGTAAAGATCTGGGTCAGGAAAGGCTCTGGGCTGCAGAGGTAGATAAGCACGTGGTGAATATTTAGAGCAGGACTGGGCTAAGAGCCATTTAAACTGGATTTTACTTTTAACTCATGATGGACCAGCTCTGTGGACCTCAGCAGGTCAGTGATTCTGTTTAGTGAAGTGATGGGGCGTCTTGTCATTGGCCACACTTGAGGCTGCCACTATAAATTCACATGAGATTTACGGTTCTCTGAGCCTCCTAAGCAGAATTACAGGCCAATAACAACATGTCAGGCATGGCAAGCTGGCTAGCTGTTTTATGAACCATTTTACAGATTACAGATTGGTATCTTCAAGACACCAAGAAACTATAAGACCCAGAAAATAAATCCACCAGGGGTCAGAGCTACGGGGATCGTGTGAGACATCTGACCCATACGATGCATGTGTGCTGATAGAATTTGTCTATTTGTTTGTGAGGCGCTGTTCTGCAGCAGACACATTGCTATACAAGCTGCCCCAGAGGGAGAACAAATTTACCATCCTCCTAGTTCTCTGTAAGGTGACAGCACCAGTGGTTTGGGTTTCTTCATTGCAGTAGGTGTCATCAGGGGGCTGACTTGGCCTTGTCTACATGCTGATGGGCACAGGAGATTCCCAAACCCCAAGGAGTCAACTCTCTTAGAGTCTCGATAGGCTCCAGAACTTATTAAGCTGACTCCCTTTGGGCACTGGAACAGAGAGAGAGTGATTAGAACAATGGGGTGAGTGGCCACATGTGGAATGCCCTTTCATGAAAGGGCAAATATTTTCCAAAAGCTGGACTTACTCAAACAGAAGCATTTAGGACCAGTTCCAAGCATTGCAAATAAAAAAGCTAAACAAACCCGAACAAAGCCAACAATCACCCCTGATTTCACAGCACTCAGTCTAGTCAGGTCAGCAAACAGAGTTACTATATTTTGTAGTGTAAAATCTGTACTTTTTGCCCAAATTTGTGAAGGAACTAAGAAGGGTACGCATTATATAATACATGGATAGTACTAATTTCGTATCTACATAAATGTTTTTCATTATTTTATTTATGCTTATGAGTTATAAGTGTAATTCTAGAAATAATATCCCTATGCAAAAGAATGCCCTGGAATATGACAATGGATTTTTTAATATAAAAATATTTTATACACAAAATTTCTTGTACCATAATGTTAAAAACTGCTAAAATTCCTTTAGAATACAAAAACAAGTTCTTAAATATAAACAAAAATTTGAATTAAAAAATTCAAATGAAAGATTTTTTTTCCCCTTAAAGTTTGGGCCCAAAATGTGGGTGCGCATTATACATAGGAGCACGATACACTTGGCCAACTACAGTAAGTAATGTGTGACGCTACCACATTACTTAATGTAGAGACAATCCTTGGAGCTAATCCCTAATGGCTGTTGATTTTTTTATGCTTTAAAATTTTTCTAACCAGTGTTCTCCTTTCTCACTACAAGTATTTTAGAGTCACCCACCCTCCATCTGTTACCCCCTATGCAGATGAACTGAGTAAAATGAAGCTAAATGACTTTGTCTGAAGCCTATCTAAAATGAGGCAAAGGCCAAGGTCTCTTCATTCAATGTTCTAGTAACTTGGTTAACAGCTAACTTGGTTAGTAACTTGGAATAAACTTCGTTTAGTACGGTTCATAACAGAGGCTCCCTATCTTCAAGAAGATAGTGCTAAGAAAGACAGCAAATGAATCCTGAAATTAGAATAGCTTTGCCTAAATTGACAGCCTAATTTTCTAACTTCTTCACAGCTGCATGTTTCCCCAAGTTTATTCCTACTGCTCGGTCAGTGGAGGCACTTGGTCTAACCTATTCCTTCACACCACACGGTGGAAAAGCACACATCCCACTTTCTGGTGCTCTCCTGTGCTACCCAGAAAGCAAATGCATCTTTACATTACGGAACGAGAAAGAAACCCATCAAGTCTAATTGAAGGGAAGTTTCGAATGTCTTTTTGAACCCAGTACCCCCTTGCTTCTAATTCCTCAATCAGAGAGCCATTTGGTTGAGTCTTTTTTGTCTGTTTGTTTGTTATACCAAAATCACTCAGCTAAAAACACTTAGGGAGAACTTAAATCTCAATTCATGTCACAGGATAGGATGCCCTTACCATCTTGTTCCATCCAGTATGAAGCTTGGACTCTCCTATCTACTGCCTCTCTGGGCATAATAATGTCCATCCTATATTTCAAAACTCTCTTATATGTTCCAGAGGCCACAGGAAAAAAAAGTGGATGTCTCCTCAGAGCAGTCAGTTGGCCTCAGAGAGGTCCATCACAGGTATCTTCCTCCTGGACAATCCATGAGCTACCTTCAGGTAACTCTCCATGAAGAGTCCACATCTGAGAAAGCCTAGGAGACTGATGGCTCCACTAGCACGGCTTCTCTGCCTGCTGGACGATGCACAGTTCTCCTCACTCACAGCAAATGGTCTGACTGTGATGGCAGGGCTCCCAGGGTACCCCTGTGCTCTGCGGGGCCACACCACCCCTCTAACTGCTTTGCACCCTCATCTCCCATGAACTCCCCTCCCTCCTAAGGTCATTCATCCTCCCTGGTCCTCCCCTCTTCCATGCAGAGACCTTCCCATAATGGGGTGAGGAGAGGGGTAGCCTGGTTTTCCAGTTCTTACTCTCTCCTCTTTCCAGTTTTCTGGTGATGTCCCTCCTTGCTTAGGAGGTCAGAAAATCAAACTTGACAGTTTCTTGTGGTTCCTAAAAGCAATGTGGATGCCTCTGATTAACAGAGTGGCTGTGGGGGAGGGGGTGATCACATAAAGGGTGTGGGAAAAAAGAAACACAGACGTTAATATTTCAAAATATTATCTGACTTCACCAGATACTGGCATCTACACTTGAAGAAAATCAAAGGACTATGGGTTTACTGTTCTAGGTACTAGAGTATGCCCTACCTCGGAGGGCCCTTATAATATTAAAGTAATGGCACATAGTAAGCCCTTGGTAAGTGTTAGCTATTGTTGTTACTATCCAGAAGGAAAACATTGAGCTGGAAGTAGCCCAGGAGAAAATTAAAATACAAGGCAAGACTGCACCGCTGCTCAAGCTTAGTAAAACCCGACAAGATCAGGCCCGCCATCTTGGTTTCTTCGCTCTCCCGGATTCCTCTTTGACTCAGTGTTTCTCTCCTAGTAGCCAGGAAGATTCATCCTATTCACTTGCCACAAATTATTAAATCTCAAAGAAGCCCACGTTATCCATCCTCAGACACATTTTTGGCCTATTCTTTTTTTACATTTCCAGCAGGAATTTCCTATATCGAAAATTATATCAAAACACTTTTACAAAAATTCAACATCGACCTAATATTATGACAGATAATGCTCCTTCAGGGTGGCAGCATTACCCCTCCAATGACAGGATGCTGAGTGAAGTGGTCCCCTCCAAACCAAACCGGAGACCCCTTTGACAACAAGTCACTATTATAAAACAATTCATTAGAACGTGAATATAACACACACTCATCACAGGGAAAGCCAGTTTACAATCATAAATGTCAAGATATAATTAGCTTAAAGGTCAGGTTTAAATTACAGTTGTTGAAACTGAAGTGCACTAATTACTGAAACCATGTCGGAAAATTATTTTAATGGTTTAGAATGTTTTGTTGGTGCCTTTATGTCTACAAAATGATGGTTCTTCTTGCTTGATGAAAAAAATGGTGATAGGCATTTGCATCCCTGGGTGGATGGAAGCAGAGAACAAAACAGAGTGTTGATGAAAAAGCTCACAACTCCAAACAGCTCCATGGAACAGTTGCTCCATGTTATTGTATTATTAATCATTTTCTTATAATCGGCGCTTTAGATATAATTTTAATGAAGCTTCAGGGAAAGCTCAATGCATTACATTGTAACAACAAAGAAAGCACATTTATCACTTGGTTCGTAGGTTTAATGGCAAAACAAATCAATAAATAAACAACTGGCAAAAAAAATAACTCAATAACTAGAAATAGTTGTTTTACCTGTAGGATTTCTAAGATTTCTACTGGGAATATTTATTGACTCACCTAAGTATTTTTGTTGAATTTCTTATCATCTTTCTCCTTTGGGTTTCCAAAGACTAGAAAGTTTAAACAATCTTACATTTAATTTTATTTTGTTTTGTCTCCTGTTTTTTTAAAGTGATAATACCTTCCAAAGTTTGGCTCTGTTTTAAAAAGAAAATAAAAGAAAAAAGCTCCACAAGAAAATTAAGTGATAAGCAACCACCAGTTATCAGAAGCTCCTCAGAATTTGCCAGAAAAGTCCTTTGCAAGATCTAGTCTGAATACTGATATATCCCCATAGGGGAAAGGAAGTTTTGTGCAGTGCAGTTCTCATATGGAGATGAACACTCCTGAAGAGAACTAAAACATCAATTTCTGCAAGGAAGAAAAATTATTAAAATGAGGCAAGAACCTACAGAACGTGTTTTGTCAAACTGAAGAACAAAGGACTAAGGAAACAGTGTTTTACTATCTGAAAGGCACATTGAGGAAGACAGTTTTAGTTAAGAGAGGAGAAACTGCATGACACCAAAGCATTTAAATAGCTCCAAAGAACCCTCTCGTGACAAAGCAAGCTGAGCTATTCCCCAGTAAGCCCCAGACGACCAAGGAGAATCTGCACTCAGTTCTACCTCAATAATGGGAAAAGAAAATGACATTTAATTAAGAGTTGCCTGTCTTCCAGGTACTTATGACATTGAAATCAGTGTGGACATAAGGTATTAAAGCTGACATCAACATAGTTCACCCAAGAAGTCATTTACTTAAGATTTACAACTGACTGTAAGAGAAAAGTGAAAATTTATGAAAGGTTTCCATCTGGCAGGCTGCATCATTAGTATTCATACTGATAGCAGCAGTGATTTAAATTTCATAATCTAAGTGAAGATAGGCATCAAAAGATTTTTCTAAAATATGTCTAATCGCTCTGACTGACTTCTTTATTAGAGTCTGCCTGTGAGAAAAATGTCAGGTATCAATGAAGAAGTCATCAAATGTTAATTTCAGTCTATTCAAGCAATAGAAATTTATATCATGGCATCACAGTGGCTGAAATCCCCACCCAACTCTCTGAAACAGGCAGAATAAACTACTTCTCATTGCTTAAAAAAAAAAAACGGATTGCCTTGTTTGATCTGGTTATAACAAGCATTTTAAGTCATAACAATGATTATTTTATTAAATATCAATAGTTCTTTTGGGGACTTGGGGGAGGAGAAAATACAGCCTTTAGCACGCATTTCAGGGCTATGAATAAATCTTGTTAACAGAGAGGAGGAACTAAGTATAAATCTCCCTTCTGCAGGAGAATCACTGTGCCATCCATATTTCTAAGTTAAAGCACACTTCTCTGCAAAATGCCCGTGTGTTGTCACAACAGGACAGTGTACGAAGATAAACCCTGATACCCTCCCTTAAAACTGTAGATAGAGAAATCCTTAAAACAAAAAGAAATGTGGTTTACATAGCAGAACACAAAACCAAGACTTAGAGTACCCTCAGATGATAGTGTGTACAGGTTAATACCTTTCTAGAAGTTTCATGTAAGATGCTGCAGAAATGAAGAACAGAGGAAGAACTCCAGGATCAGGAGGCAGATTGGGATTAAATTTGGTTTCTCTGCATTTTAGTTCTGTGACCTTGAGCTATTTAGCCTCCCTGGTCTTCTTTTCCCCACCTGGAAAACCTTGGATTGCTAAACTCTTAAGTGAGATCGTATGCAAGCAGTCCCAACATGATGGCTTACATATTTAGCTTGCAAAGCTTATCATGGCTCTCCATGGAACTAAAAATGTGGTATATTCTATAGCGTTCCTAGACCCTTCTTACTCCAGAACTTAGCTCCAGGAGTGGAAAGAACCAGGTGTGACAGACATTAGTGGTTATCCAATGGCCACCCCTCCCTTCTCCTTACTAAGAAAATGTCAGTTATATCTAAATATGTCACGTTAGTATTTCTCAGAAAATATGCCCCTCCCATAATTCTAAGGGATAACCCTGATTGGTTGAGCATATATGGTCTTAATTAGTGCCACTCACTAGATATTTCTGGCTCTCTTTCCTACATACACAAGGTAGCATTGTATTTCCTGGCTTTTTGTATCTGAATGAAATCATGTTATTAGTTATAATTAATAGATCAGGAATACAAATAACATTGGGATTTAACAGATTATGTGAAACCCTCTTTTCCCACTGACACAATAACCAGTTATGTTTAAGATGATAGCTGCTTACTCATCCTGAGTGTCTGAATGAGGGTGTAGAAAGAGACCCCAGCCAATTCCCAGTGGACATGGAGGGTCAGCAATAAATAAATCTCTGTTGTTGTAAGCCACTGAGATTTTGGAGTTGTTTGGTCCCATAGCAGGCCGTAAGCTATACTGACTCATGCAATACGTATTTCCTACTGGGACCTGATGAAATGAACAACAGACCAAAGGAGAGAGATACACAAGGAAAAGACCACATTCTTCCAGTTTTTTGTGAAATTGTGTAAGCATTCAATTCTACCAGAGGTGGGGAGGGAATTATCAAGGTAGACTTCACAGAGGAAGTAATGCTTGAAGTGAATTGTGATCTTAAAATATTTGAGGGGCTTACCAAATTTATTGGGAGGGGTGAAAAGTATTTAGATACAGAGAGAAGATTGAATAAGTAGATGGGGGTGTGGGGTGGCAGTCTCACAGATTTGTCTAAAATGATAAAGAAGATATCAGAGAAGTCCTCATATAGTCTTATGGAATTTGGACTTTATTCAGTGGGTCAGAGGCTTTCCTACTATAAAATCTATGGCAATTTAGGGTAAAACATAGGATCCATATCCCTGGATCCCAGATTTTGAATAAAAAACAGTGACATCATCACAATCATTGATGGCAGTTACCACGTTGTATCCCATAATATAGAAAAGACTGCTGATTACATACATCCTCATCTCTTTCTAGTCCATTCAGAAAAGAATATTGAAGTTTCAAAATGTGAAATTCATATTAAAAAAGTAAATCACTATCAGTCTTCAGTACTTAAACTCAATTAATAACAGACATGCTATTCACACTTCAGATATTATCCTAATGCACTAATAGGTCCTGACAAAGAACTTCTACTGGGGGTAGTGGGAGCCATCAAAGAGTTTTCAGCAGAGGAGTGATGTGACAGGAGTAGGTTGACCAGAGGTCCTGTTTTAAATGGGACAGAAAACGGTACTGTCCCATTTCAAACAGTACGCATAGTTAGCTTAGTTTCACTGGGCTAAATTCAAGATGTCAGGAGGCTGACATACATACCATTCGAAATGGGACAGAACTATTGCTTTCTGTCCTATTTAAAATGGTATGTCTGGTCAGCCTAGACAGAAGACACACATTTAGAAAAAATTTTCTCGTAACAATAGGGTGGATGGAATGAATGGGGCAAGATGATGATTAGGACATTATTTAAGAGACTGTAATAGCAGTTATAAACTGTTATCGCGTACACAGAAAGACAAGAAGGGCATGCACCCATCTGCCAAATTATGAATTTTAAAAAAAAATTGTCTTTCTTGATGTCTGTGATTATTTGAAAACTATCTTCAAATAAAGTTTTTGTTTGTTTGTTTGTTTTCCTCCCAGTAATCTCTCAGTGGCTCTCTCTCCCCACCTGCTCCTACCATTTGTCTCTGCCCACCCCTCTCCTCTCTCACCATTGCTTCATCCCTCCTTTGGGAGAACTCACAAGTGTGGTTTAAAACTGTGGGTAGTTGTGGAGTTGGGAGAGTGGAGTGTTTCCCCTTTCCCTAGAAAACCATAGCGACGCCAGTGAAGGTCATGATAATGAGGGCCTGAACCAAGACAATGGCGAGGAAGAGAAGAGGAAGAGGTGGAACAAGTTGATGACAGGCTGTAGAACTTAGTACCCCCTGCAGATTGTCCGCAGAACCCACTTTTCTGTCGGGTTCCTACAATGTTGTAGGCATGCAACAAATACTTGCTGAATAAATAAGTTTTAGAAATAAGATGCAAAGCACAAATGTACGTTGGGATAAATCAAGATGGATCAGCAATGACTCCAGCTCTAAAAGAGTTTCTAGCATTACGTATCTGGTATCTTAAAGCATGAATACCAAACACCTGGCACAGATGCCGCCGCCTCCCCTTCATTTCCTGTACTCAGAGGAGTCATGTTAGGGTGGCCAGCATAGTTCTTCACCGTTGAACCTAGGCCCATCATCCGAAGCCTTCAGATGATGATGCTCCAGGAAGTCATCACCAATTGATCTGATTGGCAAGGAAATTAAAACCTAGTCACCTATTTCTCAGACTTACCAGTATATTGAATGAGTTGGAAAGGAACCAAGCAGTAAAGTGAAAAAGAAAGAACAGGATTCTGTGTTTTATTCTGTGTTTCAGTCTTCCCACCCTTTTAATTGTGTTTTGGGGGGATTCTATGAAAGACAAGTACAGATCAGCAGATGCTGCTGATGCATCGTCTCCAGTCTCAAGAGGAGTAACCATGAAGGTTAGGCCTGTGTAGGCTGAGAAAAGATGGGAAGAATGGAGTGGGTGGATGGGCCTATGCACAGTGCTTATTTTGAGAGAGAAAAAAAAAAGAAACTTGTCATATTGGTTTTGTTAACATAAAACCTGCAAAGATGCCTCCCACATAGATCTTTTCAGTATGAACTATCGAAGACAAATAAGGGTTATGAAAACTACATTGGACTGGAGAACAAGAACCAGAACATCTAGCTCTGTCCTCACAATGCATTCACAGAGCAACCAGAGATAATGTCAGCCACCCTCCAATTTCCCTAGTAGTTAACAGGAGGTCAGAATGACTTCCAATAACAGTAACAACCACCTACGGAATACTAATGCATACTAGACGACATCCTAAGCGTTTTACATATGGTATCAAAGCCAGGGTACGCCTCCCTTGGACTCAGAAATGGTGAAAAGACCTTCCCTTTTTACTTTATTTCTATTATTGTCCCCACTAAGCACATGACAAAAACCAAAGCTCAATAAGATTAAGGAACTCGTGTTCACATCACCTAAGAAGCAAAGTCTGGTCCCAAAGCTTATCATCATAACCACTATGTTATACAGAAGCGGCTAAATGTTGGTTTTCAAACTATAGCTGGACAGCTGGGCTAAGACAGGGGTCAGAAAACAGTACAGTTCCCATGTATCATGATAACACTTCTGTTTGGGAACATGACAATGACAAGGTTCTGAAAAGGGACACCTTTCAGCAGACACAACCTGTAGAGCGACTGCCAGTGTCCTGAGATGTGCTAGCTGCCATGGACATATGCAGCACTTTATGAGATCTTTCCTGAAGTGTTCATGTCACTCGCAGTGCTAATGGAGTAGTACATTATCTGCAAAGGAACTGTGGAAACCTGTATCCACCAGCAGCCTTAGGAGTAACTCAGAAACATACAGCTAACCTGGGCTAGCTGCCATCCGATAAATGAAGAGCTACGGCCGGTTCATTTTCCTGTGGCAACAACACAGACACAGCGGTGCCCTGCTGACCTGATCCCCTCTCTTTCTCAAGAAGTAAATACCCCTTTAGCATTCACAGTTGCTAGATGATTTTATGTTGCGCCAGGCAAGAAATAGGACATCTTGGAAATGTGCTTTCGCAACATTTGGTGCCTCAAACCTAGAGGAAGAAAAAACCTGGAGAACTCATTTAGCAGGGTGAAAGATATAAGTGCCATCATGAACCCCTCTCCGATGGTATATAACCAAGCTTTTACTGGGTGAATGTAATTAGAGACAGGTTCCAGGGCAGCCTGGATACAGCTGTTTGTGTCCTCCTGGCGCAAGGCCGGCTGGACTGTTTTTTGGCCACTGGCAATTTAGCCAATCAGTTCCGCCTCGGTGCACCCAGCTGACCTCCTGCTTCTCTGAGATGATGGACCTGCCTATTAAGGCTGCTCAGAATTCCCAAACGAGGTCCGCCGACCTCAAAGGCACCTTGAAATATACACCTCCAATGGCATACTATCAGGCCTTCTCTTACAGTTGTATTTGTTCTGGGTACATTTGTGTTTTAAGAGGCCCTGGGGAAACAGTTCAGCCTGGTGCCTTCCTGTCACTGGCAGGTAATGGGTTTTGCTTCTGCTAGAGAAATTGAAGGACAATGTCTACTATCTATTTTCCTGAAGGATGGTGTGCAAAGACCTCTGAATACCATTAAGAGAGAGACTGTCTGCAGCAAAGGGAGATACATGCAGATGCTCACAGTCCCTTTGTTTTTAGACCATGATGCCTCACTTTTTATGGATATGTAAAAGTGGGGGAAAGCTCGTTTCTCAATATCCTAAATATAATAATATAAAATAGTGATTGGATGTCAGAGTGGACCCAAAGTTTCCATGCCTTGGGCGAAGCAGTAGATGGGGTAAGAACATCCTTGGCCTTCGGAAAGTCATCAGCTCCCTCCGTATGGACTTGGGCTAACTGCCTCAGCACTCATCCAGCAACAAGAAAGCCTATCAACCCCCGGGCCAACGCTCTTCAGACAGGAACATCGCAGTTTCTGCACAGGTCTGGAAACAGTACAAACAGTATGTACTTGCATTTGTTAAGAAACGAAGGGAAAACCCTTAGACCAGTCTTTGTCTTTTCGTGTTCTGCAATTTCAGTCCTTGTTATCAATAAAAAGCTGGAATGCTTTTCATCAGCTCTCTAAATGGATACATTTTTCTCATCAGCTTAAACTTATAGGTCTTACCATATAGGTCTTCCAAAACCATCAACTTTAAAGAATGTCCTCGAACAGGCAACTCCGTTATCTATTTCAATTTTACTTCCTTTTATTCATGCTGTTACTTTTATACTTGCTTATTGCCTTTGTCTGAATATAATAAGCATCAGGAAGATAGGGACCCTCTCTGTCATGTTCATAGTTGTAACTTCCATGGCAGACAATTGGTGCTCGACAAATATTTGTTGTCTGAATGACACAGCTAACATTTCTTCCCAGTCCCCATCATGCATTCTAACCACCTTGACCCACACCTACGTAGTGGGCAAGAAGACATTTTTCTCAATTAGGCATGAAAGCAAGCTGAGGCCCCTGATTGCCTGCCACATGCCTCCATCTCATGACTCAGTTTCCTCTACACAGTCCCAGGCAAGGTCAAAACTGGTTTAGCACCATTGAGATTTCCCTCACCAACTTCTGGTGTGGCATCAGGCTCTCCTTTGAAAGTCACAAGGTCAACCAGCCATCAACCCATCATCTTCCAGCTAACCTATCCTTTCTTGCTCTGTTGTAGCTAGATTCTACCTCGCTGCCTCAAACTAAACTTCTACTAAATCTTCAGTTAGATGATTTAGTGTGTTATGTTTGTGTGAGCTCTCAGACTCAGCATTACTGCAGGGTATCAAATTCCTGATCTGTCTGGGCTCCTTATTCTATGGACTTGTGTCAAGCCTGGATCCAAAGCCATCCTCAGCCAGAACTCCCAGGATCCCAGCCTGGGTCCAGCAATCAAGCATCAGCCTGAATTTGAACAATAGGAAATGTTCAGACAACTGCTTCCCCCTTGTTTTCCTATGGCTTCTTGTTCCCAGGAGATGTTGTGACCATTTGGACTCCCATCTATAAGATTTTCAAACCTGAAATTCTTTATTTTCCTTCCATTGGTGTTAGTTGGAACATCATTACTGACCTTAATCAGGATATGCAGAAACACTTTATTGAACGTTCTACTCCTTTACCCTAATTCTGCATTACAAAGTGAAATCTGCCAGTAGACCTAGGTTCTAGCCCAAACTTTAAATTTATTCTCAGTTTTCTGATCTGTGAAGTAATAAGTTTAGGTGCTCTCAAGAGCCTTCCTAGGCTCTATAGTCAGGCTGACTCGACATGCCATTTCAAACAGGACAGAAAACAGCACTACTGTCCTGTTTCAAATGGTACAAATGGTCAGCCTAGTCTCACTGGGATACACCTGAGGTGTCAGTAGGCTGCGTACGTACCATTTGAAATGGGACAGTACTGCCGCTTTCTGTCCCATTTAAAAATGGGACATCTGGTCAGCCTATCGATAGTTGTAATATACAATATCAAGGCATATGCAGCTCTTCCTAATTTTCTTTTAACCTCTGATCCTTTAGATACTTCTGAATCAGATGCCAGTTTCCTGAGCAGCGTGCATGATATCCAAAGCCCTATCTTCCCCCTTGATCCAATAGCCTCCTGGCTCTGCCTGGATTTCCATTCCCCTTCTTTCCTCAGAGATGTGCTAGAAGCAGCATCCACAGCGGTGACAGTTCCCCACTCCGAAATGTGGCCTAAGCTCCAGAGGCCTTTGTCCAAATCACCGCTACCAAGGATGCCCCCATTCATTAGCACAGCTCGACTTTCTAATTATTCAGGCCCAGGCTCTGTCACAATCAAGAAGGCTAACTAGTTTCTTTATTAATTCCCCAGATGTTTCCAGGGCCAGAGAAAAAGAGAGAGACAGAGAGACAGAACAAGAGAGAGAGAAAAGAAGAAATCTAAACTGCTTTAACCTGAAGGCCAACTATAGACACTACGCCCCCCTTTAACTCATTCTAGAAAGACATTTCCAAGCACATTCCTAAAATCAGTTTACTTAAAAACATTTTCAGTTCTCTTTGCTTTCATGGTTAACAAAGTAGAACTCTTGTGTTAGCGTTGGACTATCAGAACGAGAGCTGGAGTCACCCTCTGGAATTGTTAAGTGCTTGTTGAATAAAAAAGCAAACAATAAAATAATATTCATATGCATTGCATTCCAAGTTTTCAACCACATTACTTGAACCTCCCCCATTTCTGTCTGTTATGTTGGGAGTATCCGAGGGCTGTCTTGGAAAATAATCCAGCCATAAATGCCTCTATCTTTTACACCACATAGCTGGATACTTTCTGGACAGCCCTCATACAAGAAATCAAAAGATGACACTATGTTATGTTTATGAGTAAGCAAAGTATCTTATCTTTTTTATAATATTTAATTTAATAATGGCAAATCTCAGGGTCTTTTAAACTCTTAACACACATACACGTACACATACACACACACCAGGCAGCCTTCCAGGAAAATTTTTCAGCAATTAACTATCACGACATGCTCGAACACATCTATCTGCTTTCACTACTGAGCAATGACTCACAAGCAAAACCAGAATGATTTTTCTCATGCTTCAGGCACCTCAGGCAGCTTTCCAAGTGTGTGAGATAAGAGGTTGACCTTCCTGAATCCGAACTCAGTTTCTCCACATTCTCTTAAAACAACTTATGTCAGAAAACACTTTTTTCCTAATCTTCTTTTTTCATTAAATCCTTGCTGATATTTTTCTATAGAAAAACCAAGAGATACAGTTCAGAGTCTGTGGCTAAAGAAGCCCGTTTGTGTGTTTCTATCAGAGGTTTTAAACTGAAAGGATTTCTTCAAAGTCTACCATGAAAGAGTCTCTCAGTTATGCAACATACCAAGATAAATAAAATGTCTCAAAATTATCTCTTCTTGAATAGCAAGCCCTTCTGTTTCCTGCTGCCACATTTTAGCTTTAGTGCCATCTGCTAAATTCGCTATTAATTATTTAACTTTTCCTTTGGGGCTGTTAATTGTTGTTAATCTGCCTTCAAGATGGGTTAAAGTCATGTAAGCAAATGAACAACTCAAGGCTGGAAATATATTTCACAAGCCTGCTCCACTGTCATAACTCATTTAAATTATTTGAAATAAAACCATGGTTATTTAAAGGGCTGGTTCAAAAAAAAACAAGTACTAATTTGGGGGAAATTTTTACAATAGTTTCTTTAAAAATGTATTAAGTATGAGAAATGTGATTTCCTTAGTATTGGATATCTGTAGTTTTAGATAGACCTACAGATTATAGACCAAGGCACTATATAATAATCATTTGCATAAGGATAATAAAACTAAGCAAATCATTGTCTTACTTAATGATAATATCAAACTACTTCATAAATTAAATACCAATGGCATTACCCAAAAAAGAACATGTATCATACATTCCAAATGTTAAAAATGAGATATTAATTTTTAAAAAGGCTTAAAATGACAAAAAAATGAGCCAAGAAAATTTTTTTATCTTCACTGATTGAACTCACTCTCATTGGTATTTCAGATTTTCCTACAAGAAGAACCTATGATGTGATGTGTATTTTTGTGTTGCCCAAGAACATTCCCCAAAACTCAGTCTCTTTCTTCTTCTCCCTGTTGCTGTTATGCCTTCATCTGCTTTATAGTATTTGCTTGCTTCCATGGCTTACATGGTCATGGACGTGGCTTCCCAAATATTTCCGCAAGCATCCCCAGGACAGTTCTGCTTGGAATTCATGCCAATATATCAAAAACCAATCTCATCGTCTTCTATCCTAGTGAATCCCTCTTTGTCTCATTTTCACTCTTGTCTACATACCAGTTTCCTAATGGTGTGCATCTCAGTCGTACGGTTGTTCTTAGTGTGTGTCTTCTTTTTTCAATACTGAGCCAGCATTATAGTTTTAGCTATTATTACATTAAACCTAAATTATTTCAATAGCCAGTTTCTGGTTTCTAACACCTGACTCCAAAAGGACCCCCACCGATGAATAAAGACTTGCTGAAAGATGTCAAAGACACAAAGCTCTCTAAGAAGGATGTCTTCTTCTGGAGTTTTTCCCAGTTTCCTGAGCTTTTTCTGCTCATGATTATGGCAGTAATCCACTGTTTTTTCTTCTGAAAACCCCCCAAAATTTGCATTTCCTAACCTTCTTTGCAGCTGGCCCTTTGACTGAGTTTCAGCTAGTAGGAAAAAAATGGGAATGATATAATCATCTTCCCCACCTGACACTTAAAACATCCCACAAGATACCTTATAACTCTCTGTGGTTATGATGGTGGCCACCTATTCCAGAATTATAGCTAAAAGATGGTGGAGAGCCACCAGAGTAAAGAAAAAAACATAGTTTTTAATCCATAATAATCAAGGGTTTCTTGTTACAATAAGTAACATTAATACCTACCACCTCATTCTACCTCTCAATACACAGGCCTTCAAATGAGGCAGCTGAAGACTTGGGGAGCACCAAGTAAGTAACTTTCTTAATCTATATTCATTCTTAAAGAGAGCCAAAAACTAGAGGATAAGGTAGGCCATTAAAATGGATCAGAACAAGAAACTGTGGGGAGCTCCCTGGTGGTGCAGTGGCTAGGCTTTGACTCTCTCAATGCTGCGGCCTGGGTTTGATTCCCAGAAGGGAACTACCTGCCCGCCCCCCAAAAAAAAGAAAAACTGTGGGGATATCTGACACAGTTAGGTCCCTGCAAAGCACAACATGGGACATACTGCTCAACTGCATTGACAATAAGGCTTAGTGAACTTCTTAACACGTCATGTCCAAACGTGCTTGATTCCTTCAGTAACCACAGGACAGGCTGCAGTCATCTGACAAATATTTACCATTTCTACTCTTCAAAGACCAAGAAAATCTCCACAGGACTCCTCCTACCTTACAATTAAAATAAAATTCTATTCTTCATGGCCTCCCTTGTTTTCAACTCTCTTCTAATTCCCTTCAGACTAGCAAGCACATCAGTTCGGACTCTCTGCCTGACTCTGGATTTCATCTTCTTCCAGAAACACTGCCCTTTAGGTCTTCTTTCCAGGCTCCAGGCTCAACAGCACATGCCAGGCCAGCACTTTTGCTCTATAGCCAGCGTGGGAATTGGGAACTGCAGCCTGGACTTAGAAGCTCAGGGGCACAACATCTCCCTCTGTCAGTGCTGAGGTACATCAGTGCCCTTGACACCTGTCTGTAAATGGCCCCACTATTAAATCATCTTCAAAACAGAAACTGAGATTTCTTTCTGTTTCTGCCAGGAACTTGGCTAATAAAACAATTTTTTTTTTTAACAGGAGCATTATGCTATGATCTTTGCAGATTTGGTCATCATAAATCTGGAAACTTGTGTGATTCAATCAGAACACCCATTCAAGAAGAAAATAGCCCAACTACCAAGAGATTAAAAAGCAGTTCAAAGCCATTTTGATTCACCACAACCACACTAGTTGGAACCTTAGGGGAAGCCAGGGGCTACACAGGGTGTCTGCAGACACAGAATATTTGGGAACAAAAGCAGCGTAGAAAGAAGGTGTTGTTTTCCCCCACCTGCCTCTGAGAATTCAGAAAATTTCAGGGACATTTTCAATCCTAAAAATAATAATTAAAAATAAGAAAATAAACACCTTGCTATGCTGCTTTCATTGCTATTATATTTCAAATGAACTAACTATCCATAGAAGAAGTTGTTTGCAAACACTGTGCTCCCCTGGTTCTTGACCCCAACTCAACAGCACCCAAGGTTGGGAAAGGCCATTTTTCCACCAAGGAGTGAACAATAGTTCTACCTTTAGCCTTCCAGAAACTCTGAAAGCCCTTCTCCCAGCAGACACTCCTTTGTAACTGACACCACAGATGGGCCTTAGTATGTTATTTGCCCTGAAAACAAAGAAGGGTTTGCATTTTTCCGATGTGCAAGTGTGCTTCACACACAATAGACAGGAATCAGGATTTTGTCTTTGTTTCTTTGTTGGTTTTTTGGTTTTTTCGTTTTTTGTTTGGTTTAGTTTGTTTTGTTTTTTTTTTACCTTAGAGCACATTGTCTCTCTGCCAAGCAAAGGACAACAAACCATTCCCAATGGCTATTTGCAAGGTGCAGGGTTAAAGTACTTCTTTGCATGTAGTTAAAAGCAGGCAATGAGTCAGTGAAAAAAATTCCCCATGAAATGGCTTTTAGATGTACTTGTTCATTGTTTGTACAAGCATTTATCTTAAAAAGCATGTGCTCATCTGTTCCAGTCACTAACATTTTTACCTATCAAAGCCACAATTACTCCTATTGGAAATTTTGTTTTCATGATTATGATGCCATTTAATCATGTTTATGGACAAAGCCAGTTTAGTCATTTGAACTGGGCTTCTCTTATACAACACCTACATCATAGTGTACAGTCCACAGAACACCTTCCAGAAAAATGCTCCCCACAATCTTTCACTAATGTGAAATCAATGTTCTATGGATGAAGGGGAAGGGTAGAAAACTCTCCAAATATTCTTGCTACCATCAAGGGAACACTGAGGGTGTGTGTGTGTGTGTGTGTGTGTGTGTGTGTGTAACATCCCAATATTGTTGAAATATGAAGACTGTCCAGAAAGTATCCAACCATGGAATATGAAAAATAGAGGCATTTATGGCTGGAATTTTTTTTCTGGACAGCCCTTATATACTATATATTCCAACATGTAGCCAAAATATACCAGCAATATTTCTATAAGAGCATGTGGTCTTTGTGGATGTAGCCCTTATAACTCATATGGTTCAATAAGAAAACCTCAACGCATAATAAATACACAACTACCAAAGTGGCCGAAAAGTACTTCAAACCCATTTGTAATCTACCATACCACCACCATGTCCACTACTATTCTCTCTGTTTTCTCACCTTTATCTGCTACTAAGAGTGATTTTTTTTAAATGGGCTACAGTTTTCTCCCTCATGTAGACTCTATGGCTTCTGCATGTATCATTAATATAGATTGGCCTACTGTCTCTCAGCCAACAACTTCTCTTTGGGAGTAGAGAGGATAAGTTGGAAACCTGAGGATAATAATACACGGAAACAGATTTTCCCCAATGCAAAAGCTAAATTGAAATAAATGTCATCCAGAAGTGGTGAATTGTTTCTCTAATCAACTTTCTATTGTGAAAAACAGAAATCCACCAAACTAGCTCAAGAAAAACAGGGTATGGTGGCATGGGAGGGAGGCTGTTATTGTGAGAGTACAATAGGCATTCTTTGAGCATTCAAAGGCAGGAAATTAAATAGCTGGGCCTCTCTAGAAATTGTAAATATCAACTAAGTCCTCTATTCCTGTTTCTTAGGGCCCATTCCTATCTCTGATTGTGTGTCTATTCTCTGTTTTTTTTCTTCCTAAGTTTCTCTGTTGACTCATCTTACACGTGTCTGTAATGAGGACCTCAGCTTCTGATCGTTCAGATTGGGTCCTCCTGACAAAACTACTTTCCATGTGTCTTGTTCAAACTTCGAGATCAGTTACTGGTGAAACAATGAGTTCAGTGGCCTTGGAAACTGAGGAATTTTGGGCCCAGTTAGCCACAGCTGGGAGATGGGATCTCATGGGGCACAACACTTCTACTTGCCAAGAATATGGCCTACCTTGCAGCCACACCTTAGACTTCTGGACCCCAAGTGAGAACCAGCTGTACAATCCTGATGCTTGAACTGGACTTGTGATGGGTTATTTTTGGATCCACTCATCCACCATCCATTCTGATTTTGTTCTTATACTGCAGACAGCTAAAAGCTGCATTTCCCAGACACCCTTAAAGAGAGATTTCTGGATATAAACTAGTTTCCACTAAATGAGAAGCACTCTTATAAGATTTTAGAAGATGAGCATGAGGTAAATAAAGGTCTTCCAACTGCTTTGATTTTGCCATTGCAAACACAATCATGGAAATATTGGGATTTACTGTCCATTCCCCAGACTTGTGTGAATGGGTGTAGAGGAAGTCAGGAAACTGGTCAAGATGGTGTGTTCCTGAGGACACAGCTCCAGCAGCTGCCTCCTGACCCCCCACATTCCTGGCAAGGGGAGCAACTTCTCTGTTAGGCCAGTCTAGTGGGTTTGTTCGGGAGGTCATTCTCAGGGGTCTAGCCACATCCAGAACCTAGAGCCCTTCCAAAGATTGTGTTAGCACCTAGATCCTTATGTTAAACCTCCTGTGCTAAAAATAGCCACAGTGGTTCTATTTCCTAAAACTGAAAGTGTGATTGGGCCCAGATCGATAGGATCCAGTGTCCCAACCGAACTCCAGGGGAGAGAAAAAGAGGAACAGTCAGGGAGTATCTCCTGGGGACCGGGAAATCTTAGATAACCAAGAAGCTCAGTTTCCATTCTGGTCGACTAAATGTAGAGGACACCTTTGGGTACAACTATGTAAATTGTTGTGTCCTCTGTTAAAAAAAAGCATAACCACAGAGTAGTAAATGTCATTAACCCTTTCACTCCGTTAATTGACTTCATTCTTTTTCAAAATGTGTCAAAAAGCCACAAAATATCACAAAATATTTGTGATATTTTGACTATTTTATGCATTTAATAATAACATTTTGAGCTGCTTTTGTATATAAATGACATTATATTTATTTTAAATTTTTGTTATATGGTAATAAATTTACCATTATATCGAATTTTACCAAAAAAAAAATACTCAAAACATTCTAAGTGGCATCAGTTCGATTTAAGTATAGATAAAGTTTAATCTAATGGCATTAATGACATAAAAAAATGTATTACAAAATGTTACACAATATTGCATACAAAACATCTTTGTTGTTGATAGTGCAAGCCATAGGAAACCATATTTTAAAATCTCGTAAATGGACAAAAGTCCTTGAAACAGTTTCAGACTGAATAACAATTTTATTGGGGTAAACTCTAATGCCACAGTCAGTGGATGGAAATATTCATTCGGATATATCCAAACATCGCAATAAAAAGGTTAAAACACATTTTATTCAGGAGCTATCACAATAATGGAAAAAACACCTCAATATAAAATCGGCTCACTACCAAGTACAACAAAGTGAAGTAGAGATTTATAACTTAGAAGCAGGGTGGAATGTCAGTGGATGAAAAATTACTATGAGGAAAGAAACATCAGGGAGAGGTAGGTCATGAGATTCTGGTTAAACAGACTTAGGATTCTTGCTGAAGGCAGATCAGGGTGATCAGATATCACCTGGGAGATTGTGCAGGATGAGGAATTTGACCAGATATCAGGAGTGATCAGATAATGAAGGTGGAGGATTCTCTCTGAGCTGACTTAGCAGGATTTTGCTAAAATTGGGTATTTCAAAGTAGGACACAGAAGTCCAAAGATTGAGGCCTCATTGAAAAGAGGGTTTAGAGGAACTGAACTAAAGTTTAGTCAAGGACGTAGACTTTTTTACCTCTTCCCCAGGTGTGCAGATGTGAATTCTTGTAATGGGAGCTCTAAGGAAATGAAAGAGTAATCCCAATCTCTTGGTAATTAAATGAAATGATTGTCACATTTTGAAACCAGGAGAAACTAACTGAATAAAGTTAAAACCAATGGGAGGGAAAAATCATCCTCGCTGCACCAGAAAATGACCACCATGCTGAGAACAACTTTAGAAGCTATAGAAACCACAGTGACAGATGAAAAGCTAGGTAGGTGAATGAAAGCCAGGGTAACTGCAGCAGGTAAAACTTCAGTAGAGGTCAGGTCATGAGACACGCAGAGTAGATAGGCAGAGTATCACTCTCTCATCAATCAACGGTACAACCCACCTTGCCTAGCCTGAACCGCAGGGTCATTCCTACAGCTATCAGTGTGTGACCTTACAGGTGAACACACTGCCTTTATTTTCCTTGATCAATGTAACTCAAACCTAAAGGAAGATTCAATCAAATACTTTCTTATTGGGGATCCATATGATGACAGAGCGAAAGGTGCACACGTAGGAGACTTGGAAAACAAGAAGAACATGTATGAACACAAACATATTTAGAATGAAGAGAAGAAACAGATTTAGAGACAGATATAAAGAAAAAAATAAGAAAGATCAATTTTGAAAAGGAAGAGGATAAGAATGGCAGCAGTATAAAGGAGTTTATTAAAAGAAAATTGAGTATCTACTACATCCCAGACATTGTTCTAAGCCTGGGGATATTGCAGTGAATAAGAAATACAAGTATGAAAGAGGTGATAGGTGAGGAGACCTTAGAGAGTCTGAAGATTCTGATAACATCAATGAAGGGCTTTTATAAAGCAGTTTAGACTCTGTCCTTTAGTAAACAGGGTACCATAGAATTTTTATTTTTTAATTTCAGAGAGATAATTCTGGTCCATGTGAGAAACAGATTAGAAAGAGATGACATTGGCAGTAAATGAAAGAGTTAACAGGCTATTCCAATAGTCCAAGCCAAACCCACTATCATCATCATCATCACTTGATCTTGGATAATTACTTTCCTCACTTTCTCTCTTGGATCATTAAATAGCATTAATCATGTAAATGCAGAATAGGAAGTGTTTCCTGTTTTGGTTTGGGTGTGAAGGGAATTCAGAATGGGCTTAATGGAAATCTTCTCCAGACCCAGAGAAAGCAAACCATCAGTTTCACCAGAGCACAGACCACTGGGGGCTCAGAGCATCCCCTTATTGTAGGTGCTACTCTAACTGCCATAATTCTCCCCCTAAGAGTTTCTTCCAAGAAAACTGAAGTCCCTGCAATGGTCACAAGTTCTCATAGCCTTGCAGGACAGTAAGCAGGTCACTGATTCCTGAGTTAAGAAACTTGCAAACAGTGTTTCAAGTCGATTCAAAGTGAATCAAATGTCTGTGTTCAAAGGCATCCAATATAAAATTAGGATCTAGAACAAAGCACAATGGACTGAGGTCTAAAATGAGTTTGAAGTAACTATAATACTCTAAAGTTTCAGTGTATCTTTTGGACTGGGTATACCACGTTACTTACCCTGCCCTGCACGCACACACATACACACACTTCTCTACTTTGCCAAGCCAACCAGCGATACATTATGTCCTGATGCACACACCGTATGACCCTTGCCCTTTAGACCATGGCTTATTAGACCAGAAGTAAATACCTCAACCAAACTGAGCTATTAGATTCTTCTTCTTGAGCATTATCTCTCCTGGGACTCAATTAAGGCAACTCATTCTAAAAGGTCATTAAAAACTCAAGGGCTAAGGCCACCAGTTTGAGGTAGTCTATTGGGAAGCATCATACGCAAGCAGATGAATGACAGAGAATCTGGACTTTTATCAGAGAAAAACCAAGCTGATCTGCAGCACAAATGATAGACCATTTACTCAAGAACAGGAGAGATTGAAGCAGTAGTTGCCTGGCATCGCTCCAGTTCCTGAGAACTTCCTCATGACCCAAGGACATAGGGGACAAGATGTACATGCTCCTCACCTTCCCCTTTCATCTCCCCTAGTACTTCAAGGAAGTTTATCTCTTTGCTAACTAGTTTTCTTTTCAATTGAAAGCATAGGTAAAATTCTGGCAAGATGGGAGGAAACTGGGAAGAATTCTTGCTTAAATTAGAGAGGGGAAAAAAAAAAGCCAGAGAACATGGGCCAAGATAGAAAAACTTCCAGGAGCATGGAGGGTCGGGAAGGGTTGTAGAGGTACGAGGGTGGCCTGGTCAACTTTGCCTCCACTGTAATATTTTTTGTTACATTAGAGATGTCTGGATAAAACCTGTTCTACATGCTATCTCGCCTCCATCATTTTTGACCTTGCACACTCGGTTCAAATAGCGTGTTGTTACTGAATTCTTAACAGCAGAAGTTCCTCCGACGTGAAATGCACAGGTGAGTACAAGCCGTTTGTGGTGATCGGTGTGTTGACGAGAGCACAGTAAGATGCTGGGTGAGGCGGTTTAAAGATGGAGGTGGGGCACGCAGATTTGAGTGACAATCACGACGTGGGAGGCCTATGACCACGGTGAGCAGCTTCATCAAGATCTCAGAAGTGTATTAAAGTGTGTGGTGATTTTGTGAACAATAATTGCACAGCTTTGAAAATCAATGATGTAGGTAGTTTTATTTCATTAAAACAATCTTTTCCCATTCATTTTCTATTTCAGTGGAAGCAAAATGTATCAGCCCGCCCTCCTGGTGTGTTGACGTGAAAGACTCTGGAGGGGTCTGGGGGTCAAGAGAAAAAAAAGGGGGGATTTGTGGATGTGTTGCTGTGGCTTACGAATTAGGCTATTTCAAATCATCCACAAAACGCTCAAAAAATTACATTCTTACTATATTTTGGATGCTAGGCTAGGCTGGTAGAGAAATGACTGGAAACGGAGACACAAAACATGAGGGCCCTAGATTTATAAGGGTCAAGCCCACCGTAAATTTTCTGGGGTGTTTTTTTAAGCTACACTGAGCAAATTCCCGTTTCTTGTTTCTGAATCTTTCTTCAGATCTCCCTTTAAAAATTCTAAGATTAAATCCCAAACTTAGCTCATTTATCATACCATCTCTCCAGCATTTGCTATCATAGAGAGCTGGGCACCTTGTTCCTATTTCACAGAGAGAAAAACTGGAGCCCCAGCGTTCTATTTGGAATGTAGAAATATCAAATTTGACTGTTTTTTTTCCCTCAGTCTGACCTTCTTTTAATTTAAATGGAGATTTAATATTTGTTGAAAATAAAAATAAATGCACGAATAGTAAATAGTAAAACCAGTATCAAAGCTCTGTTTCTGGCTTTTAATTCCCAGTTCTCTAGCAGACTGCCGACCTCTCCATGCCCCCACTATTCAATGTTCCCTAAATTTAATGATATCAAGTTCACTGCCATTTAAGTATTTCTTCATTCGGCAGCTGAGGAAATTGTCATTGGTATGCAAACTGGTCTCAGGCAAGGAACATTACTCTTTAATCTCCTAATTTTAATTGGTATGCCATCACTCCGACTGGGGCTGCTAATGGCCTAGTTTGTAGATTAAGACCAGCAGACCTGAACTGCGGTATGCCATTAGTTACAAATAAAAAGAGGAAATACACTGAACAATGATAAAAGAGGCCATTCGAAATCAGAGAGAAGATGATTCTTCCTCATCTTTTCCAAGGTTCACGACCCTATTTCAATGTCCATTTGTAACAGGATTCGGATTAATGTTTTCTGCTTGGTCTGATAATTTCAGAACAGTTGGTAAATTGAAATGATTTGCTGTGTATATACCAAAGTTATTGGCTGGCCCAGGAAATGTGCTGAACGATTTGCTCAAAAAATGGCACCGTTCTAACTGATAGAGCTGTTTCTTTCACTGGGAAATAAATGTTTTAAATGAAAAGACTCTTTCACTATTTAAAGAAAGCATATTTTTCTTCAATGAAATTAACTCTCGTTATTACTTCAGGTGTCTTTTCACCCTCCAATAAGTAAGAAGCCTAATGTATGTTAATCTTTCATAGCATTCCCACACATATTTGTCACCAGTGAAGAAAAGGAAAGTTTCAAGTGAAAAAAAAAATATGTTTAGACAGTGAGAGATGTAATTGACATATACATATAGATAAACAAATAGATGCATAGCTACTAAATATAGATAGATGATTAGATATATCGATAGATAATCAGATAGATAGATAGAGAGATAAAATAGATGATAGAGAGAGGGACAGAGAGAGATTATGAAACAGGATTAGAACAGTCTAGTTAAATGGCTAATCTCTTTACCTCCCAGAAGGAGTAAATAAGGACCACCACCAAGAGTGAGAATAGACCCCCAAAATAGGTTGCATTACTCTGAAAACAAAAGAATTAAAATATAATAATGTATTAATACCTCTGAGAGATGAGTTGTGTGTGTCCCCTAAAAAAAAGAACAAACGAGGTCAGTAACTATAAATGTCACCTTATTTGGACATAGGACTTTTGCAGATGATCAAGGAGGTCATTGGGGTGGGTGCTGATCCAATATGACTGGTGTCTTTATAAGAAACAGAAGTTTGGACATGGAGGTAGACATGCAGAACATGAAGGTGATGTGAAGACACATGGGGGAAAATGGCTATGGGACTGAAGTGATGCATCTACAAGCTAAGAAACTCTAAGGATTGTCACAAACACCAGAAGAAGCTCGAAGAAACCAGGGAAGATTCTCCCCTAGAGCCTTTAGAGACAGTGTGGCCCTGCTGACACCTTGATCTTGGACTTCCAGCCTCCAAAACTGAAACAATGAATTGCTGTTTAAAGCCACCCAGTTAGTGGTACTTTGTTACAGCATCCTTAGCAGACTAACACAGAGCCTATCCTGATTTTACATTTACTTCTCCAATGTCATTAGTTTAGCCTACCTGTGTTCCCTCCTCTTCTAAGGGCTCTGTTTCTACAGAAAGTCAGAGTAACTTACTAACACTTCTTGACATCTTCCATAAACCTCCTTATTTAATCCTTAAACAATCCTGAGGCATATATTATCACTGGAGTTCTGAGATGTTGAGTATCTTGCCTAAGAAAACACAGCTAGGAAGTAGTACAGCTGGAATTTGAGCCAGTACCCAAGCAGGCTACTATACAAAGCATTCTATCATAACGTACTAGCTCTACCAACTTTTCAGGGTAAGACAAAACACAAATATTTATGGTCTATGATGAATAACTATATCATTTCAAAGTCAATGTTGCTATAGAATATGTAGAATAGAAGATTCTGGTGACTGAAGAGAGGGTCAGTGTGGGAACTGGTGAGGCAAGGGGATAAGAAGGTCACCAAGGTCCTCCTCTCCTTGCCCTCTGAGGCCAGGACTCAGGATTCCTGGGCACTAACCCCTCTCGGACAGAATTGCCCCTCTGCTCCCAAAATCATGATACTTGTCACTCTACTCCAGAGATCCAGCTTAGCCATGAAAAAAAAAAAAAAAGGTGTTTAAGGTGTCTTTGCAGGGACAGGCCTCTAGTCAGATATCTGAGCCCATTACAAATAGAACAGGATGCCTGGAAACCATGCCCTAAGTGTGCAAAGCAGCTGAAGGTATCTGGAGAGTACAGAGGTAGCATGGAGAGTACAGAAACCAGAAGCATGCTCCATCCTTTGTCAGATGACAGAAGCTTCCTGCCAGGAAATGGGGGGCAGCTCCTCCCCCAGCACAGGAGGGTATTTGAGGCAGTTCAAATGCACCAGGAACCACAAGACAATGAGGGTTTCTACGGGGTCCTCTCTTTCCTTTTTACAGCCACAATGATTGAAAAGGAGCATCAGCACTGGGAGCCTACTGGGATGGTTTTTGTTGTTGTTATGTTTTCTTTTGTTTTGTGGCCATGATAATACCCTTGTGCCTCTGAGACACTCTCCAAAAATAATGGACAACTAACACAACAGAAAACAATTAACTTTTCATAGAAGTAATAGTAACTTCTTAAATAATAACAATGGGCATACATGTAGAGTTCACTATGGTTACATGCCAGGTCCTGCAGTAAGTGCTTTGCAAGCACTAAAACCTTGAATCCTCTCAGCAACAGAGTAAGCACTTGTTATTATCCCATTTTGTACATGGAGAAACTGAGGCTCAAAGACAACAAATGAACTTGCTCAAGGCCAAATAGAAAATGGCAAAGCCAGGATGCAACCCCAGGTTTATTTGATCCCAAACTTTGTTTCTTCCCCTAAGAATGAAAAGTTGACCTTTGGATGGGGAGGTCAGATAAGGGGGCAAAGACCAATTCACCCTGCATGAATCTCCCTATTCTAGTCCACAGATTGCAGGCCTTTTGGTCTCCAGAAATGGATCAGAGCTGGGCAGGTGAAAAGGGAGGACCAATGACCTGAGTCATGAGCAGAAGAATGTTTTTTGCATGACTTTCACAGTACTTGAGGCTCAGATAACAGCAATGTCTTCTTGTGACAAAAGAAACTCTTCATGCTGCTCCCCAAAAGCTCCACATCCAGCAAGGGTACACATGTGATTACCTGGCCTGACCAAAAAGGTAAGGAAGTCCCTGTCATCTTTCCCACTCAAGCCGAAGTTACAGATGATGAATGAGGCTCCAAAGCAGCAGATCAGGCCTGTCCTAAGAGCACCACTATTGTAAACAAATGGTTCTCAGCCCTTTTGCCCAACCAAGCCAAAAGCTATTGTCCACCCCATTAGTATTGGTGACAATGACACCCAGATAGGTATAAGGAAATGGTGAACTCAGTCCGTTATCTGACAGGCACATTCATCAATGGCCAAGGCTAAATTCGATCTGTCTATAGGCATCACAGGAAATGAGCCTGCAAAAGGGAACTGATTTTAACTCACTAGATTCTCAGCACAATTCAGTTATGCTCAGTAAACATTTGTAGAGATGGGTAGATGAACAGATGGGAAATAGAAAGTATTAAACTTCTGGTAATGGAAAAATTCCCAAAGTCATAGTTGGAGGGACAGTACTGGAGGAAAGCTAGGAACTGGAAATGGAAGCAACACTCATTCATTCAACAAATGTTTCCTGAGCTCCTACCATGTGCCAGGCACTGTCTAGGCATCAAGGATAAAAAGTCAAAAATTCCTGCCCTCATGGAGCTTATATTCTCAGTAAGGAAAGGTAGTCAACAATATAAAGAATTTAGTGAAGTGCATAGTATATTAAGAGGTGGTTAAGTGCTACAAAAACAGTGAAAAACAAGAAAGATGGGAAATGTTGCAATTTTATAAAGCGCAGTAACAAAAGTTTTCACTGAGCTGATACTTGAGCAAAGTCTTGAAAAGTTGAGGGAGCAAGTCACGCAGATATCTAAAAGAAGGTCACGGATGTCACTAGGAAAACAGTGCAAATGCCTAGTGCACTGAGGGAACAAAAAAGGAGGGGAGAGTGATGGAAACAGAGACGGTGGAACGGACTAGGAAATGAGATGAGAAAGGTTAGGGTGGAAAAGCAAATCATTAGGCTTTGACGATTTTACTGAGTAAAATGGAAGGTTTTGTTTTGTTGTGTTGTGTTTTCTTATTTTTCAATTGCCCTTGACATTCAATCTCATATTAGTTTCATGCATACAACATCGTGGTTAGACACTAAATCCTAACTTGTGAAGTGATCCCTCCGATAAGTATAGTACCCACCTAGCACCATGCAGAGTTATCACAGTATTATTGACTATATAAAGGTGGAGGGGTTCAGAAGTACAAACTGACAGCTACAAAATAGTTGTGTGGATGTAGAGTACCAAGGGAAGGTTTTGAATGGAAGATGAATTTAGTCTGACTCCCATACCCTCACTTCTGTGTAGAAGGAAGATGGGATCCAAGACCATCTAGAAATCTTCTGTAACTTATTGTTGAAAGGAGAAAGATAATGTTACTTTGGTGATGGCAGTGCAGATGGCAATAATTTTCATATTCTTGGTGCATTTTTTAAAAGAGCCTCTAGACTTTCCTGATTAGCTGGATATGTTTTTTTTTTTTAAATGGAGCCATTGATGGTTATATTTTTGGCCTAAGCAATTAGAGTTATCATCTCCTCAAATGGAAAGACTATCAGTAGAACAATTGTGTAGAGAAGATGAGGAGTCAGGTATGGACATGTAATGTTTGAGGTGTCTATTCAATGAAGATGCAAATGGGGGAGTTAGACACATGAATTTGGAGTTCAAGGCAGAAGTCTGGGTTAGAGATAGAAACTTAGGAGTTTTCCAGTTTACATGTGATATTTAAAGTCCTGTGATAGGATAAGGAAGAGGGAGTAGGTAGAGAAGAGAACTGAGTTCAACATTTGGAAATCAAGAAGAAAAATACATTGAGATTCTCCCAGGGAGGACATTACCCTGGAAGCCAAGAGAAGCAAGAGTTCCAGGAGGAAGAAGTAACCCAGAGTGATAAAAGTTGCTGATAGGTCAAGTGACACAAGACCTGAGAATCAACAGTGGAGTCTAGGAACCGTGAGATCATTGGTGACCTTGACAAGAGCTAACTGGATGAATTGGCTGGAGCAAAAGTCTGACTGATGGAGGTTTAGAAGACAATGGAAGAGACCTAGGAGACGGTAATAATAAAAAACTGTTTTGAGTCATTTTACTGTAAATAAAGGAAAATGGGTAAAGAAGAAGGGTGGAAGAAGAAAATGAGTGACAAACCAAGAAGTAGGGGAGGGGCGAGCAGCCCACCTTGGTACAGGCAACAAGGTGGTGCACTATCTACAGAGAATTTTAAAACAATTTTAAAAAACTGATTAAAATTAATCTGTTCTAAACAATATCAGCAATAAAATATTTATAAGCATTACAGCAGGCATCTCTCACATGCCACTGCCACCCTTTGACTCCCTATTAGAAGAAAAGAAGAAAAAGAGTGCTTTAACCTTTTTTGGACTCCCATATAAAACCTCTCTACAAATTGCGGTGGTATAAATGTACTATAGTAACTGTTGTTAGCCCCTTCTTTGCAATAGGTAACCTCTTGATTTGGCGTCCTGAATCATTCCCTTTTGTTTCATGAGGGCTATAAATTTCCCAGACATGCCACCAACAGAATGGGCCAGACCTTCAGTAGCCTCTTTCCTATATTATGTTGAGAAAGGCATCATTGGGCAGGTGCCATCAATGAATCTTTACATGCCACCATAAAAAATAAAGGCCCTCATCTTGGGTTTATCTATCTATTAGTCAAGTAATGAGCCAATGATTATTGATAAAATCCCTACCACATAGACAGCTCTGTACTAGATGCTCTAGAGAACACACAAAACATCAGAATTATCTTTCTAAAACATGTATCTGATTATTTCATGGTGGTGGTATAGAAGACTAATGCTCCATCAAAGTTATCCCTAATAATACAAATGTAGCAAGGTCTTGGCTATCTAGACAAACTGCAGTTAACTGTGTCCACAGGACTATGCTATTATTTAAAGAAAGTGTCTGGTGTCTGGACTTTAGACAAAAGGTATAGTTTCTCCACATTCTCTTTCCTTTTCTCTTCACTGGGACCCAAAATGCAGCAATACTGCAGCTTTGAGCATGCAGAAGACAATGCTGAAGAGGTAACAACAGAATGACTTAGCAAGAGCTGAGATCTTAAATGATCACACAGAACAAGCTACCCACCTGGATGTGCAAAATGAGAACGAAATCAATACCTGTCAACTTTACTCTCAGGATCTATTTGGGTGCATCTGCCCTAATATGCTTGCCTGTCCACACATCTTCCTACAGTGTTTCAATGCCTGGAAAATAAAGTGCATATTTGCTCAACACAGCAAACAGGTCTCTTCACTGCCAACCCACCTTGTTTTCTAGCTGCATCATCCTGTGTCCCTGGCCCCATTTTGAGTAACACTGAATAAATTAATGCTCATGAAGATCCAGCACAGACCAGGGACACTAATAATAATAATAATAATAATAATAATAATAATAATGTATTCAATTGATACTGACCTGAAGGAGAATCTGAGATTCTAAAAAATAAAAAGATGAAGTTTTCTGATTTTCTGTCTCCTTCAGTGAGTGAGCAAGAACACAATTTTAAGATCAAATCTTAACACATCATTTCCATTGATATCTCACATAGCTAAGTCCTCATTTTTGAAGTTCTCTAAGCTTTGAAGTATTACACCAACTAGGGACAAGAGAAGTACTTTTCATGATAATCTTATATGCCACTTGATTTTTTTTAAATGAAAGCAATAAACAGCACAGAGTGAAGGGTAAATTCTCCTTCTATTTTTCACCCAAGCTTCCCAGAGTAATAGTTTTAGTTTTCAGCTTTTCCTTTACCAAACTAGATCTCCAGTCCCTGGGTTTCTCAGACTAAGCAAAACTGTCCATGCCCTCACAGGGCATAAAAGTGGTGAAGTGCTTGACATCAATGGACCACAAGGACCTGTGAACTGAGGCAGGAGGAAACTCCTCAAAGATTCTGCTTTGTGTGAAACCACTCTGATTTTTGTGTAATTCATACAGGCTAACCTAATGACAAAAGAATCTTATGATTTCTAAGGCAAAAAAAAAAAGTTTATTTTTTGCTCAAGCAATGTCTATCTGTCTGCTCTCAATCAGAATCCCAGGTGACCCAGGCTCCTTCCCTCTTGTGGCTCCACTCTCCTCTCAGACTTAGAGGCCTCTTGATTCCACTGGCATAGAGGTAAGAGGAATGGAAGAAACTGGCCTGGAAGTGACACATATCACTTTCATTCATGTTCTGATTCCGAAAACTCAGTGACACACCATAACCCTTTGCTCAGGAAACATAAATTAACTATGTGTCCCAGAGGGAGAGGAAAAAATCTTAAACTACTTGGGTGTAAGCTGGGGAGAGGAACTCCATTCCTAACTAGGATTGAGTGCTGGCCAAATTGGCCAGGTAGAGATAGCAGTTTGATTTAATTAGAATTGAAGAAATAAAGAAATGTGATATTTCTCACACACCTGGACTTTTCAAATAAGACGCTATATGCTACTGCCTTTATTTCATAATTTATCAATCCTGGATAACACCTACACCAGCACCTTGTTGTGAAAGATGAAGAATTTGGTTTACTTACACTGCCTTTCACCTTCTCTCCCTAACTCAACCCCCTCAGTCAATTTTGTTGATTATATTTTTAAATGTATTTATTTTATGACTTTAAATATGACAAATAAACTCTGTTTTTGGACTTTCAACTTTAACCAGTATCTGTTGACTCTTTATTATGAAATGTGAGACAATTACTCCATTTACTTATTCTTTTTTTTTTCTACCTTTCTTTCCCTTCTCCATCCCTCTTCTAACGGTTGCTGTTGTTATTTTAAACTATCAAAGTTTATAACATTTACACTCTGTTCTATAACTCTAATCTTAAATGTACCAAGTTTTACACATGTATTAATGCACAAACTGTGAATTAACAGCATTTGCATTACTATGCTTATGCAACTATTATTCAATGAAGAATCAAATAGTGTGGTTTCAAGCACAGAGAAGGAAAGGTAACCCCTCAGTTACGACAGCATTGTTCATAAAGATAAAACTGTTTTAGTGACTTATTTTAAAGCAATGCTTATGAAACTTGAATTTGTACACAAATCACTCCAGGATTTGGTTGAAATGCACTTGCTCTCAGGTGAGGCCTAAGACTGTGCATGTCTAACAAACTCCCAAGTGACGTCAGTGGTGCTGGTCCATGGATCACACTCTTCTATCAAGCTGAAAATGGACCTTCTTTTTATCCCTTTTCAACTTTATCATTTCTTCTGGGTCATAGTGAACTCTAGTGTTTTGAAATTTATCATCTTCTCTCTTAAATTCCTATTTCTATCATTTTTAAGGCTTCTATTTAGAAAATTCCATATGATGTCAGTCCTCTGTTTTCAATTCCCTACAAAATTAATGTCTTATCCAGGACCACTTTTTGAGTCACTGGTATACTTTGAGATTTTCAGGTGAAAGCTTTTTAACTTTGTTAGCTTAGAACTTTTGTGATCAACTTACATCCATCCCCAAATCCATTCACTCTTATTTTCCTGCCTTAAACTCCAGAACTCAAAGGTTCTCCAATCAAGCAGTCAGAAAGCTTCTGAAATGTCTTCATCAACCAGTCAACTGCCTCCAAATCACAGTCTGCACCAAAATATATCAAGTTGAGGCTTTGTCCCAGTTATTCGCGTTCCCCTTGACATTTGGTAATTAGACATGACCCCTTGAAAGCATGATCCACACATTTCCCAAGAAGGTATCTCAGTTTCTTACCCAGAAAAGAAAATCATTATAAAGTTGTTTTCTTCATTCCTGTGACACTAACAAATGGCACAGGGGAGAAACCATCATCCAATCATTTTAAAAATTCTCTCTGAAAAGGTCTATAATTCATTCTCATGTCATAAACTACAACGTGAAGGGAAATGCGATAATAAATCCATCCTAATGAGAAAATATTGTTATAAGAAAGAAAAAAATGCATGCAGTTAATCCATTTTTAAATAATCCTAAAATAATGCTGAGGTGAGCCCTGGATTTCACATCCTGAGATATGACTAGTCATTTTTTTTCTTTATCCCACGAACCCTGATTACACAAAAGCAATTATGAGAAAACGTATAATAAAACAGCAGGTGATGCCGAATGGAATTCAAAAACAGCCTAAGGGGAGAAAAAAAATCCATTCATTGTTAAGCATCTCTAAACACCATACTTTAGGAAGAGTCATGAACACTAATTTTAAATATTTAAAAACTCAGGATGTGCTGAATACACATCACCCATCCCCCCACAACTCCAGTTTACAGTTTGGGAAAACTGAGTCAGCAATCCTCAGTTGCCCTTGACTTCTGCAGGAGTTAACCCCAGAAGGGCACTCTGAGCACATTTTGATTTAGAAGTATAATTAAAAACCCTTCTTTTACTTAGCTGAGTCACCTGGCGTCTCATTGCACACTTCTACTAAAATTAAATGCATTAATTTTTTTTAATTGAGTCAGAGAGCATCCCATCTGTAGTCTACTCAAGGCAAATTATATTATTAAGTGTCGGAAGATCCAAGAAACAAAATAAAATTAAACAAATATGTATAAAAGACTAACAATGCCCTAGGCAAACAGCTAGGAAATTGTC
>PVJL010010277.1:0-50684 GCA_004026885.1 Lyroderma lyra | reverse complement strand
ACTCTGAGTCTGTGTTTGTCCTTACAGCTGAGGTGTGTTTCTTGGAGACAGCATATGGATGCGTTCTGTTTTTTAATCCAGTCTGCTACTCTGTGTCTTTTTATTGGTGAGTTCAGTCCATTAACATTTAGAGTGATGATCGATATGTGAGGATTTCCTGTGGCCATTACTTATTTCTTTCTTTGTTTTTGTTTGTTTGTTTGTTTGTTTATTTTTGTTTCTTTCTTGTTACCCCAACTTTGTTCCATTTTTCTGATGTTTTGTTTCAGGCTGAAGAGCCTCCCTCAGTATTTCTTGGAGTGCTGGCCTTGTGCTGGCAAATTCCCTCAGCTTCTGTTTCTCTGAGAAGGTCTTTATTCCACCTTCATATCTGAAAGATAATTTTGCTGGATAATTTATTCTTGGCTGGAAGTTTCTCTCTTTTAAATTTTTGAATATTGGATTCCACTCTCTCCTGGCTTGTAGAGTTTCTGCTGAGAAATCTGATGCCAGCCTGATGGGTTTTCCTCTAAAGGTTATAGCTCTTTTTTCCCTGGCTGCCTTGAGAATTGTCTCTTTGTCTTTAGTTTTGGACATCTTTAGTACCATTTGTCTTGGAGAAGATCTGTTGGGGTCCAGGTATCTGGGAGACCTGTTTTCTTCTTGAACTTGGGGTTCCAGATCTTTCCATAGGTTTGGAAAGTTCTCATCTATGATTTGTTTGAGTATGCTCTCTGTAGATTGCTCTGCCCCCTCTTCTATTCCTATTATCCTGATGTTGTTTTGTCTCATGGAGTCGGATATTTCTTTTTTTTTTTTTTGAGTCAGATATTTCTTGCAGAGTTCTTTCAATCCTTTTCGTTCTATATTCCCTCTCTTCCTCTTTCTGAGCTGTTTCCATGTTCTGATCTTCAATATCACTGATTCTTTCCTCCATCTGGTTGGTCCTGTTTCCTATGGCAGTCATTTCATTTCTCACTTCTTTTATGGTATTATTTATTTCTCGTATTTCCATCTCAATCTTTCTTATGTTTTGAATTTCTTTGTTAAATTGTTCTTTTTGTTCACAGAGTTCCTTTTTTATGTCATTTATATTCTTTTTTATATTATTTATTTCAGCTATGGTGTTCTGCCAATAGGTTTTCATTTCTCTCACAGCCTTTAGAATGGTTGCTTTAAATTCTCCGTCACTTAAATGAGACCCTTCCAGTTGTAACAAGCTGTCTTCTGGGTAAATTTCATGTTCTTTCTGAGGAGTTTTCGTTTTTAAGGAATTCATCCTGTCCGCTGGGTTATTCCTCTTTGACATGAGGGCTTTATGTTCAGTGCCCAGAATATTGCTTTTGTGGTGTCTTGCTGTAGGGCCGACACTAGGTGGCGCTGGGGGTCAAGTTTTGGGGGAGAGGGGGCTGTTTGTTTCTGATCTCCTACTGCGTTTGGAGGCTATGTGCATATATCCTGGGGAGAGGCCAACAAAAGGCTTTCCAAAGGCGGCTCTGCCTTCTACCCTTTGCTGGGGAAGCTGTTTCAAGGCTTGTTTTTGCTAGCTGGGGTGAATGCTAGCAAGTCTTTCTTCCCAGCCTTGATTCAGTACCTGGCTGTCTAAGGGCTCACACTGCTTTCAGAACCCTGGGGTGCACAAGGAAGTGCACGCTCCATAAGTCCAAAGCTGTGGGCCTGGCCTGAGACAGCAGGGTCGCCTTTGCAGTGGGCTGGGAACAGGAACTGCAGCCCTGTGTAGGTCTCCAGGGGGCTTAGAGCTGGGGTGTCATCTTTGCAGTTCAGAGTCCTCGCTCAGCCCTTCTACCGCTCTAAAGTTCCAAAGCTTGGCTCCTGTGTGGCCTCTCCCCTCCCCCGAACTGTGCCGCTCGGATCCTGTTGCAGTCTTTGCTCCCTTCCCTCTCCCCAACTCGACCCCTTCTCGCCAACCTTCAGGTGTTTACTTGCGATTTGTGGATTTCTCAACAACCGTTTTGTCACTCAGGGTCCTCTTTCTTGGCTCCTGGACGGCCGTTCAATTGTGTTTTCTGGGAGAGCCTTTAGGGACCTCCTCTCCAGTCGCCATCTTGTCTTCTCCCTCGATTATTTACTTGTAATTTTATCTGGAAAGCAACGGTATATACGATACTAAAGAGTGTGGGCTTTTAGTAAATAGATAAATCTAGCTGCAATGAATGTCCAGGCTCACAGGAGGGAAGGGTGATCACCTTGATAAAGGCGTGTAAAACCCAGATGTGTTTGTCAAAGGTATATAAATTTATTGATATTTACTGAAATATCTTTCACTTGGCAGGGAGACTTGGGCTGGGATCCGATAGCACCATGGCTGCTCAGGAACCGCTGAACCCTTACTTAGGATTTAATTGCTCTTCTTTCTCTAGCTTGGATTATTGCTTTTAGATCTTTTATTTTTTCTAATATATGAATTCAAATTCCTCTCTAAGCATTGCTTTTATTGCACCCCACAAGTTTTGGTAAGTTGTATTTTCATTTAGTTGACAATATTTAAATTTTTTTTGAGTTCTCTCCTTTCATCCATTTGTTATTTAGAAGTATGTTGTTAGATTTTTGTTATTTTAGAAGTGTGTTAGATTTTTCTAACTATCTTTGTATTATTGATATCTAGTTCAATTCCATTGTGGTCTCAGAGCAGATAATGCATAATTTCTATTCCTTTAAACTTGTTAACATGTGTTTTATGATCCACAGTGTGGTCTATCTTGGTGACTGTTCCATGTGTCCTTTGGAATACAAAATCTGGATGAAGTATTCTACAGATGTCAATTATATCCAGTTGAATAATAATGCTATTGAGTTCAACTATATCCTTTCTGATTTTCTGCCTGTTGGATCTACTCATTTCTGATGGAGGGGTGTTAAAATCTTCAACTATAATAGTGGATTTATCTATTTCTACTTGCATTGCTCTCAGTTTCTGCCTTACATATTTTGATGTTCTGTTGTTAGTCACATGCACATTAAGAACTGTTATGTTTTTTACTCCTTAATCATTATTTAATGCCCCCCTTTATCCCTGATAACTTCACTTGTCTGAAATCTGTTGTGCCTGGAATTAATATAGGTATTCCCACTTTATTTTGTAAGTGTTAGCATGGTATAACTTTGCCCATCCCTTTACTTTTAATCAATGTGTTTCTGTATATTTAAAGTAGATTTCTTTTAGACAACATATAATTGGGTCGTGTTTTTGATCCACTCTGACAATCTCTGACCTTTAATTGATGTATTTAGACCACTAATATTTAAGGTTATTATTGATATTGTTGGATTACTATCTACCGTATTCTTGTTTTCTATGCATTGTCCTTGGTCTTTGTTTTTGTTTTTGCATTCCATATTTTTACTGCCTTTTGTGGTTTTAATAGAGTATTTTCTATCATTCCACTTTCTTTAAATTATACTTCTTTATTTTTTAACCTGCTTTAGTGACAACCCTAAAATTGCACTATACATGTACAATCACTACAAGTCCACTTTCAAATAACACTATACTGCTTCATGGGTAGTGTAAATACCTTATAATAACAAAGTGTTTCTAATTGGTTTTCCTTCTGCCCCTTGTATCACTGGGAACTTCTTGGTCACTATTACTTTATACATTGCTGCTGTTTCTTTTGCACTTTTTCCTCTATCTGGTATTCCCATTATACATACCTTATACTTTTTGCAGGTCACACAGTTCTTGGGCAATATGTTCTTTCTTTCTTTTCAGTCCTCTTTCTTTTTGTGTATCAGATCTGAAAGTTCTTGTAAGTTAAAAAAAAAAAAGAGGTTTTATGAAAAAGAGGGTAATCTGATAATAAATTCCTAAGAGCTTTAATAGAAAGGTGGTGGCGGGTAGTCACAACCCAGGTATGCAACTTCTTTATCAAATGGTTACCTATGCCTTAAATAAAGCCTGCCAATTATTTCTCTGCATCTAGGTTAACACACCTTTGAAATGCCCTCATTTCAGACTCCTCAAGAGAGCACACAATCTTAACTATCCTGTAACCGTATCCCAAGTTGCTTCCTCCCAACCTTTTGTAATTTTCCTTAGTTCCGTTTTTAATTTCAAGTGCATAAAAGAAGCTGCAAAACTGTTCTTTTCCAGAGCATTTGAGATCTTGCTCCACAGCACATGTTTTTGGTTTGGCTCAAATAAACTCACAAAAATTCTCCACAGGTTCAGACATTTCTTACATTGACATCCTCAAGCTCAGAGATTCTTTCCTCAGATGTTTCCAGTCCACTTGTAAGTTCATCAAAGGCATTCTTTATTTCTGTTATAATGTTTTTGATCTCCAACATTTCTCTTTATATTTTTTCTTAAAAATTTCTTCTTTCGTTTTGCCTTATACTTCTTTTGTTCCATGTTGTCTACTCTTTCCATTAATGCCCTTAACATATTAGCCATATTTTAAAAAATCTCTGGCCTGATAATTTCAACATTTCGTCTGTATCTGAGTCTGATTCTAATGCTTGTTCAGTCTATTCAAACTGTAACTTTTTGCCTTTTAATGTGACTTATAATTTTTTCTTAAAAGGTAGACATGATGTACTGGGTAAAAGGAACTCCAGTAAATAGGCCTGTGACTGGTAAGTGATGAGGTATGGAGAAAGGGATTTCATAATCCTATAAGTAGGTCTTAGTCTTTTGGTGAACCTGTGCCCCTGGGTTGTGAACTTTACTAGTGCTTCTTAGAGTTTTCCTTTCCTTAGATGGGACAGAATGTCTAGAAGGGGTAGGAGTTGAGTATTTTCCTTCCCCCACATGGAAGACTATTGGCTTGAGTTGATTATTTCTCCTCCCCAAGTTATATTATGCTCTAATAAAAACTCCAGCAGGTTAGGTTCTGATAAAATACTTTCCTTTGAGGGCAGGTCTTGCTAAGAAGAACAGAGTACTCTGGCATATTTCAAAATGGTTCTCTCTCCACCCTGTTTGCTAACAGCTTGGGGGGATTTTTCTTCCATCTTCACTATGAAAACCTAGTAAAGTTCCTAGAGATAAAACTCACAAAATGTGAGGGTCCCCCTTTAACTGTATCTTTCTGAAGTTTTTACTTCTTGGACTTGTCCACACTGAGCATCCAGTACTTCACCAATTACAATTTAGGTTTTTCTCTCCTGGCACTGGTTCCCAAGAAAGTTTCTGCTCCAACAAGTCATGATTCTCTGTATCTTTCTATCTTTCTCTCCAATTTTAGGAGCAGTGGTTTGCCCTGTGATCTCACTTCTCTGATGGCTCGAGAAAGATTAATTAATTTACCAGTTTGCCCAGCTTTTTACTTGTTCAGACAGAAGGGCAACTTCCAAGACTCTTACATGCATGCCCAGCTACTTATCTTTTAAATTAGAAATAAACTGGAATTCGTGCTCACCACTTCTTCTCATACCCATTGGCCTAAATTTAATCACAGATATGCTAAGCTGAAAGGAAGACTGAGTTATGTAACCTCAATCATATTAATTTAGAAAACATTTTTGGTTTTCTACTAGATGAGGTCTGACAATGAAATTCACGAACTCATTCTAGAAAAAGTGCTACATGCCTCATTGCTGAATAACACTATGGTCACCTTCAAAGTATTCGCCTTGGGAAGCTATGTACCAGTGCTAGCACCTAGTCTAATTTTCAAAGCAATTTTGGAACTCTTTTTTGGGAATGGCCATCAGAGCTGTCATTGTGCTACCCTCGATATCCTGAATGTCTTCAAAATGTCTTCCTTTCAATATTTTCTTTATCTCTGGGTAAAGAAAAAAATCATTTGGGACAAGATCAGGTGCGTAGGGAGGGTGTTCCAATACAGTTATGTGTGTACTGGCTAAAAACTCCCTCACAAACAGGGCCATGTGAGCTGGTGCATTGTCATGATGCAAGAGCCATGAGTTGTTGGTGAAAAGTTCAGGTCATTTTTGTCTTTTTCACATAGCCTTTCCAAATAGTAAACTTGGTTGACTGTCCAGTTGGTACAAATTCATCATGAACAATTCCTCTGATATCAAAAAAGTTTAGCAACATTGTTGTGACTTTTGATTTGGACTGATGGAACTTTCTTGGTGGTGGAGAATTGGCTGACTTTCATTGTGCACTTTAATGCTTTGTTTCAGGGTCGTATTGGTACACCCATGTTTCATCACCAGTGATAACACTGCCCAAAACATAATCTTGCCTCTCCAAAAGGTCTTGACATACTTCAACTCTCCTTTGCTTTTTGCTCATCGATGAGCTCCTTCAGAATCATTTTTGCACACACCTTTCTCATGCCAAGATTTTCAGTTAAGATTTTCCTAACTGTTCCTCTACCAATGTTTACTTGATCTGTTATGCTTCTCATTGTCAGCTGATGATTTTGACACACATTTCAATGAATTTTTGAAATGTTTTTGTCGGTTCTGCTCCTTACTGGCTGATCTGACCTCTCTTTATCAGTGACGCTTTCTTTCTCTCCCCTCAGAAAAATGTTTAATCCATCTGTACACTGTTATTTTCTTCATGGAATTATCCCAATAAACTTGGACTAACATGTCCCTGATTTCACTTCCACTCTTGCCAATTTAACAAGAAATTTCTTGTTTGTTCTTCGCTCTAATTCAAGCTCTGACATTCTTGCAATGGCGCACAAAAACACACAACAACAATGAGTACCAAGGTACTACCAGATGTCGACATGAACACAGCTGTGAGACAGAGATATACCAAGATAATGAAACCTTACTGAGTTATTAGTACAGTGCTGCCAGTGGAAGTGCATGGTGGCAAGTTTATACACTTAATTGTCACAACTTGTATGCCAGACACTCTTCTAGGCACTGGGAATAGAGCAGTGAACAAGACAGACAAATATAATTTTCCTCAGAAACTTTATATTCCCTTGGATGTGGGGGAAAGTAAACATATGGACAAATAAATAAATAATAAACAAATAAAGAAATAAAATACAGTAGACTCTATTTAACCAGCACCCATGGGGATTGGGAGATGCTAGATAAATGTAAGTAGACTCTCCATTAACTGGAATTCAACCAGCACTTTCAAGCAATTGGCTTGACAGTGCCAGTTGCTTGAGATTTTGCTGGTTGCTTGAGAGTGCCAGTTGCTTGAGTTCCACTTAACAGAGAGTCTACTATATATGGCTTGTCAGATAGTAATATATGTTATAGAAGCCAACGCAGGGCAAGGGATAAGATGTATGGAGAGCAGGGGTTGCCTTTAAAATAGGATGGTTGGGAATGGCTCACTTAAAAGATGATATTTGAGCACAGGCCTGATCAAAGTGAATGTATGATCTATGGCTGTATTCGAGGTGAAGAACATTCCAGGCACAGGAAGCAGCTGAGTCCAGAGGCCCTGAGTTTGGGGGCCTGCAACTTGGAAAGAGAAGCAAGAGGACAGTTGGAATAGAATGGATGGCAAGGGCTGACGATGAGGACTAATGAAAATGAGATGAATCTGTGGACCACACTGCTTAGATAACGATCAAAATCTTATCACTTTGTTTCAGAAGTAGGTATTGAAGATCCATTTTCATTCATGTATTTATTCTTATAAACAATTTATTGTACTTCTATTATCTGCCCTATTCTACTATGATTGTACTATATGCCCTATTTTATAGGCAATAAAAAGTGGGTAAGA
Source organism: Lyroderma lyra (assembly GCA_004026885.1). Classification (NCBI taxonomy): domain Eukaryota; kingdom Metazoa; phylum Chordata; class Mammalia; order Chiroptera; family Megadermatidae; genus Lyroderma; species Lyroderma lyra. The sequence goes on along the minus strand of PVJL010010277.1, from coordinate 43,063 downwards.
TAAAGACTTGCTATAAATCAATGAATAGAGATAGGGACTCATCCACACAAGCCTGGAGTCCCTTAAGTGATAACCTTTTAAAAGTATAAAGTTTTATCCGGTGTGCTGGTTAATTTTATATGTCAATTTGATTAGACCATGGATGCCGAAATATCTAGTTAAACATTACTTACTGGTGTGTCTCAGAGGGGGGGTATATCTGGAAGAAATACACAGTTGAATCTGACTGAGTGAAGAAGACTGCCCCACCCAATATGGATGGGCATTATTCAGTTCCTAGAGGGCCTGGATAGAACAAACAGGTGGAAGAAGGGAAGGTTCTATTTCTCTGTCTGACTACATAACTGGAGCATCTGTCTTCTCCTGCCCTGTCACTGGGATTTATACCACTGGTGCTCCTGGTTCTCAGGCCTTTGGACTTGGACTGGAATTATACCATCAGCTCTCTGGGTCTCCAGCTTGCAGACATAGATCATGAACTTCTCAGCCTCCATAACTGCATGAGCAGCTGCTTATAAAATAGCTTTATAATCCAGACATGTAAAATGAAAAATAGAGGCATTTGTGGCTGGATATTTTTCTGGACAGTCCTCATATATTCATTTTATTTCTCTAAAGAAACTTGACTAGTATATTTGGAGATACAAAATCCTCTAAATAATCCTGGAAATATAGAATCTTCATTTTAAGCTCCTTCTCTAGACTCTGAGTTCTTTGAAGATGGGAATTTTACCTTTATTCATTGCTGACTTCATTCAACTAAACATTTTTTTCTAAAATAAAATACAATTTACTAGTTAAAAAGAGTGAAACATATTAACAGCTACCCGTTATTTAGTGTTTCTGCTAGGCCAAGCACTAGAGAGCTAGGTAGTTTGTTTACTTTATCTTATTTAAATATCATAACAAACTGGTAAGGAAATCTTATCCTTGTTTTACAGATTAGAAGACTAGGATTTAAAAAGAACAAGTAAGTTGAGCAAGGTCACACAGTGGCTACCTGGTGGATCTAGAATTATAAATTGGTTGACTCCGAGTCTTTCTCTGTTATGCAATATCACAGTTTATTAGAAAAACAACATATATGAGTCGTTCAGATGACTGAAATGTATAGCAGTGATACTTGGTCTTCCTGGTTCACAGCTCCCAAACTCCTTAGAACGTCCTAAGTGAAGAGAGCAACAATGGTGTCTCTTGATATGTTAACGAGGTGACTTTTAAACTTGCCTATGGGTGCGAGGAATTGTTGCCAGTAGGAGCCAACAATGTGGTTAAAAGATTGGAGCTTTCAGTCCCACCCCCTGCTTTCCAGGGAGGGGAGTGAGGCTTGAGGCTGAATCAGTTGCCAACGGCCAATGACCTAGTCAATCATGACTACTGTAATGAAGTCTCCTGGAAATCCCCAAAGAACAACTAACTCATTGGCCCTTTTTCAGAAAGCTTCCGGGTTCCCTGATGGTGTAGTGGCTAAGTCTTCAGCACTCTCAACGCTGCGGCCTGGGTTCGATTCCCAGCCAAGGGACTACCAAAAGTAAAAAAAAAAAAAAATCAGAAAGCTTCCATATGGAGCAGCCGGCATGCTTTCACGTGCCATCCAAGCTCCATGAGGACAAAAGGTCTGTTGTTCAGGATGTCCCTGCACATAGTTCTTCACTTGGGTGCTGATTTGTATTCTTTAATATACTTTGTAATACAGCAGTAATCTAGTAAGTAAATGGGTTCTCCTGAGTTCCATGAGCCATTCTAACAAGTTAATCAAGCTCAAAGAGAGAGTTGTGGGAACTTTGATTTGTAGCCAATGGGTCAGAAGTATAAGTAACAACTTTGATTTGTGACTGGCATCCTGAATTGGAGGGGGTTATGGTCACCTCCAATATGTACCCAGTGAATCAAAAGTACAGGTAACAATCCAGGCTCATGGCTGACCTCTAAAGTGAAGGGCAGTCTTGTGGGACTGGGCCCTTTACCTGTGAAATCTGACTATTTCTGGGTAGGTAGTGTCAGAATTGAGTTGAATTTCTCTACTACACACACATTGAGATTGGGTCCAGAAACCCTTTTCACTACCAATACCCTCAGTGTAAAAATTGGAGCTTTTAAAGATCATTTATCAAATGAAAGGGCTTAACACATCCATCGAGCATTTATTGAGTACCTACTATGTACCAATCACTGTACTGGGCACTGGGTATTCAAGGTTGAATGACGTGTTTCCCTTAAAGAAAACTGGTAAATCAGTAGACATTAACTGCACTAAAGTGAATACTCTGAGTCATGAGCACAGAGGAGGGGCACATCTTGGGAATTCAAGGAGGGTCCCTGAAGGAGGTCAAATCTGACCTGAGTCTAGGATGATGAATAGAATTTAGACAAATGGAAAATGGAGGATGAATTCTACCAAACAGCACGTGAAAGGGCACACAGATGTGAGCAGAATGAGGGCATGGACCTGCTCCATTCCCTATGGAGAGAGCTCATTTCCACATGGATGGAGCTCCCCACCAATTCCTGCCCTCGCCCTCCTTTTACTTCTCATGGTGGGTGGAGTGAACTCTGATTAGTAAATCTGAGAATACTCTGAGTGTGTCTGATTCAGCTCTTGTCTCTTCCTGAAGGGAGTGAGTTATAGGCAAGGAACACATGTTTGTCTCTTTTTGGGATTCATTCACAATGAGGAAACCTCCTTGTCTGCAGTTAGAAGATCCCTTCCCCAGTATTGACTTGATCAGTAATAAAGGAAGTATGTTGATCTTTCATGTGTTGTCTCCTTGTCCTATTATTTCATTGATTCAGAACTTCAGCAAGGAACAGAATTGCTATGCAGTGGGCATTCTACTATAGAACCCACATAAAGTAAATGTAAGGTGTCCGATGAGAAAGGCAGGAGATGAGATTCAACAGATTTGGATGACCCAGGTCATAGAATACCTTTACCTTGAAGGCCACGTATAGGATCCCTCTGAGTTTGGTTTTTAAGCTGGAAGGTAACCCATTAAGAATTCATTCTACATTAGTCTCTCTGGCAACAGTATAGAGCATGGATGCTGGGAAGGGTGAAAGAAACAGCATGGAAGGCAGGATGACCAATCTAGAAGTGACTGAAGTTGTTAGGTAAGGTGAGTCCTGAGTGAGTTCAGGGGAGAAAGTGTAGAGGAGAACCTAATCCAGCAAATGGCTATAGGACCACATGAATTTAGTGATTGGCCAGTTGTGGCAGGATAAATTAGAATAATCTGGTATGAGTCCCAGTTTTCTGACTTTAATAACTGAGTGGATTCTAACATCAGCTACCAAGACAGGAAATACGGGAAAATGATCCAATTTGGGGAAATTGAGGCAGTGATGCATTTAGTTTGGGCCACATTGATTTTCATGTATGGGATTTCCAGAAGAGATGTCTACCATACTACAGTTGGACAAGAGTCTCAAGTCCAAAAGTGATGTCAGTGTTGGAGACTTAAATGTGGAAGCCATCACCATAGGAAGGGAAGCATTCACATCATGACTGTGTTGGACAGTGTAGGAAAACAAAACAATGGGCCAGAAAGAAACCTTTGGGTAATGGAAACATTTAAGAAGTTGGCATAGGAAGAAGACCCCATGAAACTGGACAAAAAGCGATGATTAGTGATATAGGAGGAAAATTATGAGCAACGTCAAGGAAGTAGAGAATTTCTGGAAGAATTGGATGAGAAATGGTATCAAATGCAGCAGAAAGGTTCAATTAGACCAAGGCTGGGAGCTTCCAGTGGCTTTAGCAATTTGGAAGTGATGCTTTTGAAAGTGATTTGAGTTGAATGGTATGGTTAGAAGCCAGGTGGCAGGAGTAGGGAAGGGGGGAAGTGAAGACCCCAGGTACATGGGCTCTTTTCAAGATGCTTGGCTGAGAGGTCAAGCGGAGATCAAGAGAGACATATTCCTCAGGTGGTAAATTGTGATGTGTTTAAAGGCTAAGGGCAGTGAGTTAATAGAAAGCAAGAAAAAGGATTTAGAAAAGAAATGCAATTATAGATGGAGCAAGGTTTAAAAAAGGAAAGGAGATAATGAAAAGCTGAGATGGGGATGGGAAGTAGAGTGTGTGTGTGTGAGGGCGGGGGTGGGGGCACAAAGCGGGTGGAGATGATCTTGAACAGGAGATGCTTTCTTTATTGAAAGCCTGAAAAAGAAAGAAGGGTGTTCTGTATTGAAAACCCATCCCCCAAACACAAATGTGTGGCTTTTTCACTGACTATGCTCTAAGGAAGCTAGTTCCCTGATCTCCTTTGATAAGATATTTTAGTGTCTTAGTGGAAAAGATGAACGTACTATTAAAGCACTTGCTGTGCCATGTATCTATGCAACTGGAGCACAGTATACAGTTCTGGGGTCCTCGGCAGGTGGCTGGGCCCTGACGCCAGGCCAGCTTGGGTTTGCCTTTCAAATTGACCACTAATTAACTGGGTGGCCTTGCACAAATTAGCTTCTAAAAAAGAGATGATCCTGACAAAGTCCTAAGGACTGTGTACGTATGTGTAAATAAATGTGTACACTCAGTAAGTATAAATGTACAAACATATACTTCATAAATATTTTTCCTCTTTTTTCTGTTCCTTCCCCACCCCACCCACATGCATTTCATGTTTAGGAAACTGTCTAAGTCTTCATTATAGAATTTTCAAGTCCAAGAGAATCTTCCAGTTTGATGAGCCCCTAAACTTGTATAAGGACTATTTCTAAGTCATTGCCACCTGAATATAAATACGGTTGACTCACAGGATAGACATTCATGCTGTAGAGACTGGATTGAATCCCAGATTCAAAATATATCAGGTGTGTGAATTTGAACACTTGAGTTTTTACAGTCTTCACTTTCTCACCTGTAAAGAGGGTATAAAATGTCTACTACCTCATGGTTTCTTGCAATGATTAAATGAGAGTATGTATGGGAAACATTCATCACAGTGCCCCGGAACTTAGTATATGCTTAATGCATGATATTGATTGTAATCATAATAGATAACATTTAATGTATTGCTCATTTAGTATATGTCAGGGAGTAAGAAGTAAGTAGTTTACATGTATAAACTCATTTATTAATAGTAGCGAATGGTGGAGGAGGTTGTTGCTTTCATTATTGCTATGATCATGTTTTAAAGACCCAAGAAAGAAGGTGATTGAGCTACTTCCCCTCAGAAGATCGATTATTGGCTGTTAAAGTCAGCGAAGTGAGCGTGGGTAACCCCTGCTGAAGAGAAGGATTAGAAGGGCATGCAGGGAATGAGGGGGCGGGCCATCAGTAAGGGGTGGGCACAATACCCCGGATATGGAGGCCATTTTTTCTGAGTAAATGCTGGGCGCCCACCTTCATTTCTCAGGCCTGAAACAGTGGGCTGCCCCCCCCAGGACAGTGGTGCCCCCCGTAGGGGAGGGGGTAGTGAGTACACTATCCCGAAGTACAGGGGCGTGGAAGGGAGGGGGAGAGAGTTGTTTGAGAACCTGCAAAAAAGCCAAGCAGGTCAAGCTGACCTAACGAAATAAGAAGCTTATTTTGAACCTAACAATGGTGATAATAGTATTGTCAGATTGTTCCAAAGACATTTCATTTAGCCTGAAGACAGTTCTTTTAAATTGTAAAACAACAACAAAAAACAAAAAAAGAAAGACAGAAAGAAAAGAAAAGGAAAAGAAATAATGATTATTTTTAAAAACACTTAAAAAAACTGAGAAGAAAATATTTTGGAGACTATGACTGTTTTGCAGCTTGTCATAAAGAAAGAAAGCCTGATGCATATTAACGTTGACTCTCGCTGTTGAATATCCAGTTGATTCCTGCCACAAAGAGATCTGAGTATCCTTTTCTATATTAAAAGATGGAGCTGGACCATTTAAAAATAATGCAATTCCAGTTACCAGCTCAGGTTACCGAGCCAGAAATGCCCCTCCATACATTGTTAACACTCTGACGAAACTCCCAATTTGCTTTAATAACATACCCATTTTTAAATCATGAAATAGGTAGGTTGGTGCTTTCTGAGAGCATTTTTTAATGGGCTCCTGAAAAACTCAAGGAAGCAACAAGTGAACTAGGAGCACTCTTCTTAGAAAGTGCCTCCCCAAACCCCTGACACAGTGGCCCTCTTTTCATTCCTTCAGCTCCTGGCTGGACTCCACAGCAATTTCTCACCTCAGAACCTCCCACCTGTAGTTGCCTCTTTGTGCAACAATTGTCCCTCCCTCTTCTGCTGGTTGTTGGCTACTCATCCTTAAGGTTCAGGGTTAATATCACCTCTTAAGAGGCCTTACTGACCATGTCACTAAAAGTAGGTCCCCCCATCATGATTGTAGCTAGCAGTGGGCTGGTTGCTTCATGGTGCACACCAGCTTGTTTCATTTGTTCTCTTGTCAATGGGGGCTCCCTACTAGCCTCTAAACTCCACACGAGCACGTGACAGGGTCCTCGCCTGTCTCATTTCTCATTACAGCCTTAGCATCCAGCACAGTGGCTGCCACCTAGTAAAAGCCCAACAAATATTGGTTAGATGAGAAGAATGAAAGCTCAATGTTTCCTTATAATATATCATGTGTTTGTGGAAACTATAGGAGGTGATGAGTCCTTCCTTAAGTATGTTCTTAGATCTAAGTAGGAAATTCATGCAACTTATTTAGCTGAAGATAGGTGGCATTTGAACTTGGGTTATTCAAGACCCAGTATAAGACTTAATCTCTGTTACTCCAGTAAGTACAGTTTGATTTCTGACCCATTATATTTGAGTAGTTAGAAACAGGGTTCTTCTTACCATTTAAAAGAGAAATGCCAGCACCCTTACCTTGCATCCTTAGCATCTACAAAGGCAAAACGTCTTACACATTATGGGGACAAAAAGTCATTCTCCCTTCCCTTACAAAACTGTGCAAGGTAAAAATAGAGTTTCAGACTCTCCACAGCAGGCCTGAGAAACCACTGTCTGCCAGGGGCTTTGACAACACTACAAGGACATTTGGCATACTCATTCTACTTGTACTAATGATGAAAATGAAGTCCATAGGAATTAAACAACTTTACCCAGTCTCCAAACCTAGCAAGTGGCAAGAGGCAGGATTCAAAGCCAGGTCTGTCTAATGCCAAAACTCATATATTTGACCTTACTACAAATTATCAGTTGGAATGTAAATAGCATTCGCTGTCTGGACCTGCACTACATAGAATCAGAAAACAAGTGAAGAAAAAGAGAGTTACCCACGTGGCTATCTTTCCTTGGAATACATAATCAGTGCACATATAAAACAGACCTAAGATGCACCAAACAAGGGTAAGCCCAACATTTCTGGGTAATGAAATACATGAAAGATAGGAGAATAAGATCATTGGAGGAGGCAGGACTGGTTAGAAGGCCTTCCAAGATGATAAATGTTTTATAGTTCACTAGATTTTAACACAAGCAGGGAGAGGGAGAGACAGACTGACAGACAGGCAGGCAGGCAGGCAGGAAGAGGGGAAGCATATGAGAGTGGCCTCCTTGGTGGTCACTCCTGGCCCCTTCCACACCATTAGCTGTAATGGCCTTTGGCCCTGGCCTGAAATGAAACCAGGAAGGATGAGAAGGATGGTCAATATATGGCATGTCCTGGTATAGCCAATACAGGCCTATAAGTTACTGCAAGATGCTTGAGGAAGCAGGGGTGACTTTCAGGAGGAGCTTTGTTTCCCTGCTGCTATTGTGAGTAACTTACTCCCACAGAACAAAGGGACATGGGACTGACGTCAATAGTTCTTGGCTATTGACGTCAGCAGGACCCATTGCTGGAGTCCTACTATCGCTGAAGCAGGACCCATGTGAGTATGGCTTCCAAGGCTGCTGCACCAAATCCAAAGTCATTACAATTTGTTTAGAACGGGGCAGGGAATTTCTGTGCTCTTGTACAGTTGTGGGTTTCAAGTTAATCTTCCAACCTTACCATAGAGGACAATTAATACAGGGGACTTTTGCAAAGACAATGCCCAAGATGCTAAGAGCTGAGGGGTATTATAATGATTCCTCAGGGAACTTTTCTATTTACCTGGGTAGAAAATAGAGAAAATTACAGGTTGAGTTATAACAAAGGGAATTTTGGTTCCCACCATTGAGCAACCTCCTAATGCTTGATAGTTCCTTTCTAGAAGACAAGTGCAGCCTCCCCTCCAAATGATACAAATGATTCAGTCACTAGGATTATCTCTTTATGGTTCAGAACTTGCGATTCTGCATAATGATGTTAAGACGAGGGAAGAACAAGCGTGTGCTTCTACCCGGTGCCCTCTTCCTTCCCGCAGAGTGGGCTCCAAATGAACAAAAGCACGATTCATTAATTCTAATTTCTTCAAACTTCATTGACTCTGCTTATACATGTGCTCTTTTGGGGCCATGCTATGATATTTAGTATGCATTTAGAGTGCATATGGATACGAGTATCTCAGTTCAGGTTATTGTATTCATTATTACCCAGTTCTATAAAGTTTATTAAGCTACTGATTTTAATATAATATAATCTTATTGCAACTAGTGATTATGTATTCATTCAACTGCTCCGAGGGGAAAAAATAAAATCTGGATGTACAGGTAAGTTATTTCAATTCATCTAACCATTAGATTTGATCACAAAATCTTTATTAGAATAAGATATACAATTTCAGTTTGAATTAATGTTTTCAGTACACCCACTACTGTTACAAGCAGAATTTTCACAATGAATCTCTTACTTTCATACTCTCTGTCCTGACCATGGATTACATCTGTATAGATTTGTCTTTAAAATATAACATTATAAGAATTTTCTCTCTCAACTTCATGAATGCATTTTAAAACTTCCTCTTCGACAGGAATTTTAAACTTTCACGATGGTTATGTTGAAACAGGTACCCCATACTTCCTTTTCCCTCACAGAGAAAATGAGGCACCAGATGGGAGCACTCTCAAATTCTTGCCACTAAACACATTTGAACCAGGACCCGCCCCCACTTTGTCCTCCTTCATGCCTGTGGCAGCAGAAGGGCATTCCATCTCACACCCACAGCTGTCACTCTACCCATACTCTGGGTCTCTCCACCCTTCCCAGTAGCCTCCATCTACCTGGACTTCCCTCGGCCTTTCCCTCAATCTGTCACTTCCTGTAGCATGTGAACATCCTCCAAACTTCTGTTTACAAAACACCCCGCACCTTGCTCTGTCTTTTCCCCACATTTGGAGCTGTACTTCCTGAGGAGCCATGTCCATCTTTATGCACCAACCACTCACTGTATATCCCACTATAATCTCACTCCTGGTTCTACCACCTTTGCATCACAGCGAGCTCAGAGAAGAACTTGAATCTGCTTGCATCATGTCTAAATAATAGTCTAAATTACCCTTAGTCCTTAGTTTGCTGGGCTACTTGGCAACATTTGTCAACACTGACAGTTCCCTCCTTTGAGATCTAGTCTCTTCCCTCGGTTCTTGCAAGGCAATGTTGTACTGCTTAACTTCATTTCTCTGGCTCCTCCTATTTCTTTATTGGTTCCTCTTCTTCTGCCTGACCTTCAAATACTCTTTATAATTCTGTCATTGGTCCTTTTCTCACTCAATATGCACTCTCTGGGCCATCCCTCTCGGGGCTTTTATTAACATTCATATACTGCTGACTTCCAAAGTGATTCCCCCTGTCAGCCATACATTCACGTTGCAGTCAGTAGGATCGTTGTCATACACAGGTCATATTCTATCACATCACTGAATATGCTCCTCAGTGCCTTCCCATTGTTTTTAGGATAAAGCCAAACCTCTTTGCTGGTTTGAGCCCTCCAGGATCTGGCCTTACCTTGCACTTCAGCTTTAGTCACTGTCCAGTCTTCTCCTAAGACTCTCCTTTCAGCCGGGCTAGACTTCCTTCATTGTCTTCAATGCCCATGCTCTTTCGACTCTGGGTCTTCCTCCATCCAATTCTTTCTACCTGGAACTTCTACTGGCCCACCTGGCTGTCACTTTCAGGTTTCTGGTTGTGCTGCACCCCTTTAGGAGGTCTTCCTTCACCCGAGGCTAGGTTAGGTCCTACTGGCATCGGGTCTCTTGGCACTTCTGCACATTTCCTATCGAACTATTCACCATACTTGACTGGTATGCCTGTTTAATTGCTCCTGTTCTATCCCACTTCCTAGCCCAGTGCCCAATATACATGAGATGCTCTAAACTACTAGTTGAATGAACAAATTTACCTAATTGACATTATAATAACATGATCTGAACAAATGTTTGAGAAATTTCACATCCCTTAAGGAAGGTGGTCCTTGTGAGTTCTCCCATTTCCTAATCAACTGCTGCTTCCAAAAAACCTGTTCATCCAGAACAATTGGGCTCTTTTATAAAATTGTGGAGGGAAAGGCTGCAACACCAACAGACAGCTGTGCTCCTCTCCTGATGTAGAATGGTGGGTGCGAGTTGCATTGGAAAGGTGTCTGACATCTGATTCAAATAACTCTTGGCTTTTTTTCCCTTTAGGCTCGCTGGGTAGTTTGCACATCTGTGTTAATGTAAGAAACATCCAAACCTATAGAGAATTTTTATGGGTTTATTTGAGTCAAACTGAAGACAACTTCCAGACAGCAAAATCTCAACAGATTAAGGAAATGCTCCAGAGAATGGCCATTTTGTAGCTTAATTTTGTACATCAGAATCAAAGGAGAGGATGCAAGTAGGGTCACATGGAATCCACTGGTGGTAGGAGAAAGGAAAGTGGTGAAATCTCTGGGGTTGGATAAAAAGTATATTGAAGAGACAGACTTCTTTTACATTGGTGAGCACAGAATAGATAATAATTACCATTTACAGCACATAGCAATGGTATTTGAGGCACAAGATAGCAATGAGGGGTTCTGTGGTCTCCTGCTCTGGTGCAGTGGGTTGTGCCCTGAGGGGTCTGGAGAAAGGGATGACTCTGACATTCCAAGGGTATGTGATCTTAGAGGCAAAAAGACAATAGACTGGCTCAAATAAGGTAAAGACTGATCTTTGTCAAAGAAGCTACAGGTGTAGGATGTGACTACCTGCTTTTAGTTAGGAATTTTTATGTTCAGACCATCCCACGTGGTGACTTTCTGTCCCTGGGTTTGTAAGGCCCACCATGCAGGCCCCCCTGAGCTTGTCGGGGTTACTGTGTGGCCCCTTTACAACCACATTTGCAGTCTACTTTGAGTACTGTGATTAATAGCTCATCATGAGAACACTGTCCTTCAAACATTTTAAAAAATATTTACTATACCCCTAAATGTGGCTTCATGAACTCTTAGACCTAATGTTTCCAAAGGAAGAAGAAACATTGTGATTTCTAGTGGAAAAACAGGAATAAATATTCAGGTACTAACTTCATAGAACAACTTTCAGGTGTGTACCAGTTTCGTACAATTGAAAGCAAAATCTTTTCACGGGCCTCCTACGGGGTGAGACACGAGTACGATGACCCTTGAACGACACAGATTTGCACTGCGTAGGTCCACTTACAGGCAAATTTTTCCCAGCTGACCCGGGCAGATCACAGAGTCTCACAGTTCAAACCAGCATTGTTCAAGGGTTGGAAACTTGCATGTGCTGAGAACCTACTGAAGGTCTCGGACTTTTGACTGCCAGGCAGTCAAGCCTTAACAGCCCCACCCCACCCTCATGTTGTTCAAGGGTCAACTGTAATGGAGCCTTCCTGGGCTGGGGCCCGGGAGGGTGCTGCAGGTGTCTAAATCTTGCTGTACCCGAAGTATTGGGAAATCTCAATTTAAGACAAATAAAATGTTTCATGACAATCTGTAGATAACATTTACTAAACACTCTGAAATCCTGCAGCACCACAAGTTAGGTATGTGGTCCCACGAGAAAGGGGGCCTGTGAAATACGCATGTTGCATTTAATTTAGGGCTTGTTATTTTGTCTATGTTGTCATCGTTATGCCTGAAGTACACGGCTGGGAATGAAACAGTGGCGCTGTAAACGCAGTGCAAAGGAACATACCAGCAAGAATACGTTACTGCCCTGCTGGCGCCGAGGCAAGGTTTTCCAAAGACAAGGGAGGGAGTAGCTGACCTTTCTGGAGCCTGAAGATGTTTGCGATGCCATGCACATCCTCTGTCTAGGCCTGAGATGTCAGGGCGCCTGCTTCAGCCGTTAACACCGGAAAAGGCGTAACTGCTCCACCTACAGTCTGGTCCTGGGAACTACTCAGCCTCAGCCAGGAAAAGCAAAATAAAATAGGGCAGAAAACCCCCACCTCAAAGAATGCAATTTCAGAGTCTGTAACAAAGACTATTCCCCCCAAATTATATTGGCTTTTATTCTAGCCTTTCAAACCAACCCTGTAACTTTAAGGTCTGTGTTTTGTAGTGACCAGTATTCATTCATTCATTCATGTATTTAGCGCCTAACGCGTAAACCTATTTCATGAGAAAAGGAAATTATAGAAAATTTGGCTCTCCCTTTGACAAGTGAAAAACAAGACCTGGAAAGGTACGTTAGCTGCTCCCAGTTACCCACCCAAGATGTAGGTGTTCTGACTACCAGTAAGAAATCGGGGTGAAGATACCTATGTTTCTGAGAATAACCCAACAGTGCAGTCCTGTTGTCGAACATTGCACATTAAATTCTTTCTCCTTTGACTTACAGGTCCTGGTACTCACGGCTCTGTAGTCCATGTAACCTGAACCCCATCCATCTTCTGGCCTCCTCACCTTCCTTACCTCTGTCCTCAGAACCCGCCCCACCCCCCAATTCAAGATACTTTCCACGTCTTACCAGGTCACAGCAGCCCCTGGATTCTTTCTTGGGTACACCAGAGATGCCTGCCTTGAGTACCTGTCTCTCAGATGCCCACATGGCTTGCTCTTTCTTTCCATACAGGTCTCTGCTGAAATGTCACCCCTTGGAGAGGGCTTCCTCGACTACCTTATCTAAAGCAGCACTCCATGAGTTCTTCACGCGTTATTTTGTTAAACATCAATTAAATATATTTTTCACTTTTATTTTGAAGTATAATTCACACACTGAACAGTATACAAAGCACAAAGCCTCAGCTCTCACCATCACTGTTGCTGACTTTGAACTTCCCTTACTTGACCCAATGGCTTCACCTAATGGCTTCAGGATGGAATAGCAGAGAAGAGAAAGCCAGCGAACATCTCCATACCATTTTTAGTCTTCATTCTTAGCCCTAACCAAGTTCTAAGGTTGAGCCCAACATTGACCTTTCTCTATCAATAAGCACCTAATTTCTAATCACCACTCAAGTAGCTAGAAGCTTAGCACCCCTGAGGGAGTAGGAATTTCCCCTGGCAGCTCTCAATCCAGAAGTTTGAGAAACAAATTCCTTGAATTCCTATAGGATGGTACTTTGAACAATAGAATTTTGTACAGATTATCCATAAACATCAGTAAGTGGTTTTGTACTCAGCAAGTGATTCCTTTTTCCTCAACTCCAGCACTGAAAAAGGTTTACAACTGGAGCTGTTTTGCATGATATCAGCACAGCTGCTTCAGAGGGAGGTGACCACCTGCTTCGGTGATGCTTGGTCTTTCGATTAACCTTCCCAACGGACTTACGATTGCAGCCTATGAACTCACATGTAAAATTAAATAATTCACCTTATCTCTTTGGACTTGTTTCTTCTTATGCAAATAAAGGGTTGAACTCATGATCTTTGATGTCCTTCCCAGGCCTAACCTTTTGTCATTTCATACAAGGCTCTAGAAGAAGGGTTAAGACGTTAGTCATTCACCTCTGCATATGAATTAATCATAGGGGCTTAGCAATAATGACAAGCACTTACTGAGTGCCAACCATCTGACACTGACCTCAGTGCTTTGCAAATATGTCAGTTCAATGTTCACATTTTAGCATTGTAGCCTAGTGTATAACCAATGAAACACGCCTGACTTTAAGTCCTGAGTTCTAATCCTGCCTTTGGCATATATTTGCTCTCTGATTTTAGGCAAATTGCCTAAATCTCCCCAGTACTGAATTTTCCATCTATAAAATATAGAATATGCCCCATAGGTTTGGGGGAAGATTATAAGATAATATACATAAAGGGTTCTGCAGCACAAGGCATTATACAAAGTAGTTATTCAATAATGGCAACAGTGGAAATGCTTCATCTCTAAAATTCCAGAGACTATGGGCTCAGAACCCATATTAGTCTTATGCCAGTTGTCCTTATTCTACAGTGTTGCCCCAATTCACTTTGCCTACTACACAGTTTCCACACATTGGCAAAGGAGGATCAGCAGAATTTATGGGTTCAATGTTCCCAGTTTCATCGAAATCGGCCTATATAAATCTGATATTATGATGTCCACATTTCTGGGAAAGAGCTCCTAAAATACTTGAAATTTCTGAAGTGTGGAGAGCAGTAAAAGTGCCTTTTGTTATGTTAATGAATGACTTTTGGACCAAACCTAAGGATGGGGGCCAATTGTCAGGACCAACCACGCAGTTAGCGGGTTGGAACTTCCATTCCCACCCCCCTGATTTCTGGGAATGGGAGGCAAGATGGAGGTTGAATAAATCCCTAATGGCAATGATTTAATCAGTCATGCTTATGTCATGAAGCCTCCATACAAACCAAAAGGACAGGGCTTGGGTGGCTCTTAGGTTGGGGAACCAGAATGCTATCACATGTCAGTATGCCAGGACCTAAACTCATGAGGACATAAGCTCCTTTGCTCAGACTCTACCCAACTGATTCATGTCCTTTAATTACTATCCTTTGTCATAAACTGATGATCTAGTGAATAAACAGGTTTCCTGAGTTCTGTGAGCTGCTCTAGCAAATTAATTGAAACTAAGGAAGTGGTTGTGGGAACCTCTGATGTATAGAATGTCAGTCAGAAACACAGGTATTATCCTAGACTCGGGATTAGCATCAGAAGTGAAGGGCCATCTTGTGGGACTGAGCCCTCAACCTGTGGCATCTGATGGGGTCTCTGGTAGTGTCAGCATTTAGTTGAATTGTAGGACACCCAGCTGGTGTTGAATTGCTTGCTGGTGTGGGGAAGTAACCCCTACCTGTCTCACACAAATTGGAATTGGCCCTCAACTATAGGAAATAAGCGTTTATTTTAGGGCTATCATAGATTTTTGGATTCCTTAATTGGACTCTGAACTGAGATTTTAAATTGATGAAGTGATCTTCCCCACCCCCACCAACTTCCTCAGCACATTTAGAAGGAATCAACCAACCCATCATACTCCTGAATTTCCACTAAAATGGTCTATGCAGCAGAAACTGGTCTTCCAAAGCCTTGCCTTCTATGAGCACGTGATTACAGGTATTTATAAGGGATTATTTAAGTAACTTTTGCTATTGCATATCGT
This sequence comes from Lyroderma lyra, assembly GCA_004026885.1. Lineage (NCBI taxonomy): Eukaryota > Metazoa > Chordata > Mammalia > Chiroptera > Megadermatidae > Lyroderma > Lyroderma lyra. Next base: position 27,724 of record PVJL010010277.1, on the reverse strand, counting down.
GGACTTCCAGCATCCCTTTATTATTGGAAATGAGATCATTAATGACTTTGAAATCAGCAAACCAGTAACACAGGACCAATTCAGAGAACTCATTCTTAAGGTTCTGACTTCTGGAACCACTTTCAGACCAAATTCTTATCAGAGAAGTAAGGATTTGACCACAGACAACTGTGAAAGCAGGTCACAGAATCTATATGAAGTGATTGTTTCTGTGTTTGGTGATGGCGTTTAAAGTCTGCAGGAAGAAGACAGAAATACGACATAGGCATGGACATGAGGAGGTAGCAAGGACCACCTAGAGTTTGAGAGGTTGAACTGGAATTCATGATGGCAGACTGCCACCCCTGTCATTCTCTCAGAACTTTGAGATGAAGGGAATCAGAGGCTGGAGCCCTTTGCTATGGAGTTAATCACACTTTTGTCAGGCCCAGAACTTGAAGAAGCTGAAGGTATCAGAGAGAAAATGCTGCTGTGGGTCCAGGTGCTGCCTCGGGCCAACAAGGCAAGCCCACAAGTAAGTGATAACAGGAGTGAATGGCAACAGCGTTTCACAGGCTGCTCCACCTTCCCAAGCATCAAAAGTAACATGTTTGCTGCTCTACTTCTACTTTGTAAATCTCACACAAAGACTGTGCAGCCATGCTAACTTAGAAATATTCAGGAAAGTCATTGTGGGAGCCAGACTTTTGGTTCAGCAAAGTTGAATACAAGCCCATCATACCACTAGTCTAAGAAGAAATCTCATTGAATATAGAAAATATTTTGAACTGAATCATAAGGAAAACACAACAAATAAAAATTTGTGGAATACAGCCACAGCAGGCCTGAGAGAGAATTTTGTGGCTTTAAATTGTTTATATTTATAAAGCAAAAGTTAAATCAATGATCTGAGCTTCTGCATTAAGAAGTTAGGGGGATAAAAAAGAGCATTGAAACCCAAAATAAATGGAAGGAAATAAAAAGATAGAGGTAAACAATTAATGAAATTGAAGACAAGCAATAGAGAAATATCAACAAAGCCCAAACTTGTTTGTTGTTGTTTTAAATCAATAAAACTGACATTTTCTCATTTAGACTGACCAAGGAAAAGAAATGCAAATGATGACTGAAAAGGAAACATCAGGACAGATCCCACAGACACTGAAAGAGTAAGGGGGATATTCCAACTTCACAGCAAAGATTGGATAACCTAAATGAATTGAACAAATTTCTTGAAAACAGCACATCAAAACTGACAAAGGAAGAAACTAAAATATGAAAAGCCTTCTATTTATTAGAATTTGAATTCATTATCAAAAATCTTCTCATAAAAAAATTTCCAGACTTGCTTTGGGATAGGCAAAGATTTCTTTGATGGGACATAAAATGCAATAATTAATTATAGGAAAGAAAAAAATGATAAATTGGTCTTAATCAGAATTAAGTAAAATATTATTAAGTTTTTTAAAACTACAAACACAACTAAGGAAATAAGAAGGCAAGCCACAGGCTAGAGTACACATGTGTAATACATATATCTGACAAAGTATTTGTGCCAATATATAAAGAATTCTTACAGATCAACAGTGCAAAGGAAAATAACATACTTTTAAAAATGGCCAAAAGACTTGAACAGATACTTCACAAAAGAAACATAAAATAACCAAAAAGCAGGATCAAAGGTGTTTAACAGAATTGGTCGCTGAAAAACATAAATGAAGCCATAATGAGGCACTACAGCTAAAAATAGAACTGAGGATGGTAAGAGTCGGTGACAGGGTAGAGGAAGGAGGGGGTCCTCATCATTGGTAGTGGGGGTGCAAAATGGTACAACCATTTTGGAAAACAGTTCAACAGTTTCTTATAAAATTAAACATATTTCTACCCTAGGACCTAGCAATTCTACTAATAGTATTTACCAAAGAGAAATGGAAACGTGTCCATACAAAGACTTACACATATGTTTGTAGAAGCTTTATTCATAATAACCTCACACTAGAAGTAACTCAAATATCAATCAACAGATACATAGATAAATGAACTGTGATATACTACAATGGAATACTACTCAGAAAGAAAGAGGAACAAACGATGGATATATGCAACAGCACCAATGTAACTGTGCATGAACTTCATTTCTTTAGCATGCTTTCTGCTTTAATCCAAACTACCTTTGTTTAGCCTGATAGAACTACAACACCCCTGCATTCTTCCCCCAGATCGTCCGACCAGTACACATACTGTACGTCCACTCCCTTCTAATCATTAAGCCCTTAGGACATTAGGTTCTGGTCAACAACAAATTCATTTATGAATAAAGTTTCAGGCCTATCAACCATGACCAAGATATAAGAACTAAACATCAAACGATGAATAAGGTTTTAATAAAACAAAGCTAACACCTTGGCTTCAGTTATATTTCAGACTCAGACTCTTGAAAATGAAACAACCCCATGGACTGAACCCCGTGGAAACTAGACAGAACAATGCCATGACTGACACCAGGACTCAAAGTCATGATCAACTGCTCCCTGCCTTAGCCCCAACCAATCAGGAGAGCCTCGGCCTCAACTCCCATAGCAACCATGATTAATGATTTTCCCCTTATATAATGTAGCCACTAGAAGCCATTGGGTAGCCAGGTTTTTGAGAGCACTAGCTCACCTGTGTCTCTGGGCTTGGCAACAACACCTTCAATAAAGCTTTACTTTCTTTGCTGTAAACTCTTTCTTGTGTTTTCTGTTGGATGCATGCAGACAAATGGACCCCTTGAATATACGGTAACATAAATGCATCTCAGAATATAGTAAGCTAAAGAAACTAATCACAAGAGTAAATACCATCTGATTCAATGCGTGTGAAATTCTAGAATAGGCAAAATTGATCTCCACTAACAGAAAATAGATCAGTGGTTACTTAGGGCTGGGAACAGATTGCAAAAGGAGATAAAACTTTTTCTGGGGAAGAAAATGTTCTGTCTTGATTGGGGGCGTGGGTACATAATGTACACATTTGTCAAAGCTCATTGAACTATATAATTAAAATTGGTACACTGCATTGTATGCAAATTATACCTCCACTAAGTTAGTTAGAAGAAAAAAGATCCTAATGAAGGGGCAGACAGAAGTCACTAAAATTGCTGTCAAATTATAGAATGTGCACTAACTTTCTAGGTTCCTATTTGTTTCTTTGTTTGGTAGTATGTCAGGTGGCCATGTTTTCATCTAACTAAATGGCTTTCTTAGTAAAATTATAATCTTAAAATAGATGAAGACATAAAAACTGATATAAGAAGTGAATAAAAGTATATGGTATGAATACTTAAGAGTTGAATGACTAACTTCTGGTATTTATTTTGTCTTTAACTGTATTTCATTGAATCATGCATTATCAAGGAGGCTATGCAAAGCCTGTCCAGTACACAAGTCTGCCTTTTGGGAGGATGAATCAAATACATTAAATCTCTTATCAAATGTTTAAGAAAATGTGATGAATCAAATGAGTAAATGGTGTTAAATGTTTAGGAGAATTTGATCAATTTTTATCAGTTGTTAAAGAAATAAAATTTTCTGTTTTTATACAAATTTTACTCTTTTCATATCTTAATATGATGTCCATTACAAGTTTAAAAACTTTAATGTTTTAATAGAGCAAATATTAATTAAAACAAGTGTTTATAAGTGTTTTTCTTTCCATACCCAAACCCTGCTTTGACAGTAAAGCTCATTAACAATACGGGTCAAACATTACTCCCTTCTTGCCTTTCTTAATAAATTTATTTGACTTTTCAGGGAAGCTAAGTTTCTTAACTCAAAATCTTGTAGACTGGTCTTATGGTTTATAGCAATGCATTTTTCAAGTAAGATTATTTAGCAACAAATAACTTAGATATCTTTCAACTCTTACAAAGAAAATCTACAGTAAATAATGTAGCAATTTTAGTTTTACTTACATAATTTTCCTTTGCACCTCCTATCTCTAGTTCCCCTTATGTTTTTACCCTCCAATTTTAAGGTGAAAATATCTAGGCTTTTTTTTCTCCCTGCAAATGATTTCTACTGAGGGCCTCCCCTAGGAAAAATGGCAATAATCATTGAACCTAGAAAGAGGCTTTAAGCATATTTACATGAATAAAACCCTCCATTGACATTTGAGGGTTTCTAATTTATTTAATCTTATTAGGTAGATAGTATTTCCATTAATTCACAGATGGAGAGATCAAGGTCATGCAATCTGCCAGGTGGCAAAGCTAGGATTCATACTTAACTCCAAAGTGCTTGGCTTCTACAGTTCCTCTGAGATTAATTACATTTTGATTTATTTATATCCTACTAGGTTTGTCATTTCTTTGTGTAATCGATAATTGTGGGGATAATTTTTTTTTTATCCAGAGTGCTGTTATGTAATAACTCCACACAGATTCATTCAGCTCTCTAATCTGTACTCACATTACTGATTCGTACATGGTCTGAATCCATCGTACTGGTGGGTTTTGTTTCCAATGGAAGATACGACTTTGAGAAAAAAAGAATAGTCTATCCTTGATATAGGAACTGTCTAATTTCCCTTTAGTTCTCCTCACAACTCCCCCAAGACACACAGCAAATGTCAGCTAATGAATAAATGAGAAACGAATTGTTGGCTAAAAAATAACAGTATTTAAGAGTCTGGGATTAAATGTTTGTGCCCAGTGCAGTGTTTGACACCTAGGAGTTCATTAAATATTTATTGAAGAGAATGGCATTTCCACCATTTCATTAATTCATTCAGCAAAGTATTTATCAACTCTCAACTATGTCCTGGGCATTCTGTAAGACGCATGGTTTCTACTCTGAAGGAATCTAGTGTAGAATAAATGGGGTGCACATAACAATGACAGAAAGCAGGAAATGCTGATAGAAGACTGTCAAGTGTCTTCAGTTGGAAGTTGGGAAGACAAGGAAAGGAAGTGCTTTTCCCCTTAAACTGGTTTGTTTCTTTGGACAGCTTTTCATTCTCTCGTTGGCAATAAATCTCAGTGCCTCAAACTTTTCTTTTAAATTAATCCTAAATATCTTTGTTTTGACTTGTTTCCCTACTTTCCATCTTCCTTCCAGACATCACCTTTATATAAACAACCTGCCTGCACTACACTATAAACTCCAGGTACCAAAACTGAACTCATAATTCTCTCCCAAATTGGTCTCTGACTTCTTGAAGAAAGGAGGAAAAAGAAACATGACTCAGAGTGGTAAGAATTAGGGAAGCACAGCATTCAGACACAGGGAAACAGGGAGACACAGGGAGGAAGATGAGGATTCAGCAAAGGTCTCCGGGTTTTTGACTACCTCCATCCATTTCCCAATTTCTAACAAAAGAGTGAAAAATACAAGGGCTGCCCAGAAAAAAATCCAGTCATAAATGCCTCTATTTTTCATATTACACAGCTGGATACTTTCCAGACAGCCTCATATAATCTTGGTTTTCCCTTTCTGTCCTATAAGTTTGAAAGATTTCAAAACCAAGGCAAAAAACCTTTCACTTGATATTTCTGTGGGGGGAATTTAGATCCTCACTTCCAGGAATATTCTCTGAATTGCTCTAATGACCAATAGGAAAATGTGATTGTAGTCTATAAAAATAATGTAGGACCAGTTCACATAAACATTGTTTATTAAAGACCAGACTAAGAAAAAGCACATCAGGGCAGAGACTAGTTTGATTAACTTTGAGGAAGCTTTCCTCTCTCCATCGATTGTTTTTCCTTTTCTTTTAGCTGCATGGTGAGAAGAAGCTAGAGGAAACTTTAGCAGTCAGAACTGGAGTTATGAAATTAAGGACACAAAGACAACCAATGCATGGATAACTGAAGTAAGAGGGGTGGTCAGGAAATTCATGGAACGAGGGGGTCATGGGAGAGGTGGGAGTACCATGTACACAGTTTGATTGTGTGACTGATTATTAGTATATGTGCCAAATTTCAGCCTACTTGTGCCTGCGTTCTTTCAGATACAGCTGAAGAAGCATGTCAAACATGGAGAAAACCCCAAGTATGGATAAAATTGAATTTGCGCCACCATTAAGTTCCTTACAAAACAAGGAAAAACACCTCAAAATGTTTTGGAAAAGGTGTTAGCAGTTTATGGGGACTGATGCTGTGGGAAATCCATAGTTTATAAGTGGCATAGCCTTTCCCAGCAAGGTAGAGAGTCGACTGAAGACGATCACTGTCCAGGACACTCTGTTGAGGCCACTTCCACAGACATTGTCAAAAAAGTTGAAAACTTGTAGTGGAAGATGCCAGATTGAATAAAAAGCAGCTTACAGAAATAGGTGGAGTATCACTTACAACTATTCTGAATATTCTCCATCAGCTTCTAAGGATGTCAGAAGTCAGTGCAACATGGGTACTGAGAATGCTCACACCACTGCAAAAACAACAGTGCACTGAGTGTTCACACCAGTTTTTGAACCTCTGCAGAGTCAGCAAAGATGAAGTTTGAAACTGGATTGTTATTAGAGATGAAACGTGGGCTCCTCATGATAAGCTTGAGTCAAAGCAGGAGTCCATGCAGTGGCATGAAAAGGGCACACCACCTTCTAAGTTCAAGGTGTTGCAATTGGCTGGAAAAATCATGGCTATTGTTTTTGGGGACACAGACAGTATCCTGCTAATAGATTACAAAGATGAGGGTTTCATAACTGGAGACTACTACTATCGTCTGCTGAAACAGAAGAATCTGTGAAGGAGAAATGAGAAAAATGGACTGAAGTGATGCTGCTTTTGCAAGACAATTCGCCCACGTACAAGTGACATGTGTCGGCTACTCCTCACGACCGTGGCTTCCAAACATTAGACCACCCTCCCTACAGTCCAGACCTGGCTCCATCTGATTATTATTTGTTTCCAAAAAAACAGCTTTGAGGAAAGAAATTTACAAAGAGGTTAAAGCTGCAATTGGAGGGCAAAAACCAAATTCTTTTTTGAGGACATAAACTTATTGAAAGATTTGAAAAGCCTATTAGGGTTGAGGGTAAATACATTGAAAAGGAAAAATGACAAATAAGTTTGTCTCTACCCTTCTTCCCCTTCATTAAGTGAATGTCTTGACCGTCCCATGTACTTGTGAGCTCACTCATCTTTTCAGTACCTTACTGGGGCCATCAAAAAGAGGGGAATAAATTAGATGGGTATGGCACACTGGCTAACGGTTCAGGAAACTGGTTATTCCATCCTGCCAACTACACAACCGGACACATTTCCCAGATTCTCTGACTCTCTTTCAGTTAGATGGGCCATACGACTGAGTTTTGTCCAAAGGAACTGCATGGCTTCCCGGGCGGAGCCAGTAGTATCCAGGTGTACTTTCCCCTCTTCCCTTGTGTTCTCCTTCAACAAAGACTGCAGCCTGGGAGAAGGCAGAGCCCCGAAACGGAAGGAGCCTGGGCCTCGGAATGACTCTGGATGGCTGATCACTGACCAGAAATATACGCGCTGGACCGCTCAGGAGAGAAATAACCTTAAAAAGTGGGGCAGCTGGGTCACAGTTTCCACATGTCAGGCACTTGTAACAGTCCTGACCAACAAAAGTAAACGCTCCATCAATATGAGCTGCCATTATTATTAGGAAAGACAGTTTCCTTTTTAATTTCCTTCCTTTTCTTGGGCAAAGTGGAGGACTGGGGAGCGGAGGTGGGTAGTGAAAAGCACTCCGCTGCACTTATTAGTTAAAACTACTAAGTAGTACACTGGTGTATTTAAGTAAGACAAATATTGTAGCAGTAACTTGAGGAGAAAAAAAAAAACACAAACATATTTATCTGAATCACAAGTATTAAATTTTATGACTGGTCTCCTACTAAAACATAAAATGAATGTGACACCCCCTTCTCTCTACCCCCTGACATTGAGTACTTGGGGACCATCTAAAACCATTTGACAAACCACAAAATTTCTATGATTTCAAATATAAAATTTGTACAAAGAATACTTTGTGCTCTTATATTTAACAGCTTAATATTATACAGCATAGTAACAGTCATAATCAACTTTTATTGTTTATATAAAGTTTATAGAATGCCTTTGCAAACTATTTTTTCCAACATATTTATGTTACAACAAAAACATTTCTTTATGAAAATAGGTGTCAAATTTCTTCACAGAGGAAAAGTGGGGAAAAGTGAGGAAAAGTGAGGGGAGAAGAGAAAGTATAATATTTCCAAACTAATCTTCAGTGATAGGCCTAAATATTTGGCCATTACTCCCTTTCATAGAAAATTAAAGGTGTGTAACATTGAAACATCAAAAGTGCAGTGCATCGATTTAATTTAAAAAATCACTACTGTCAAATATATTATTTGGGCATCAAATTTCCCTTTCTAACTACATTTATTACTTATTGTTGTTGATCTCTTACTGTGCCTAATTTACAATTTAAACTTTATCAAAACTGTGCATGTGTCGAAAAAGCACAGTTTATACATATATAGTTTGGAATATCTGCAATTGCAGGTATCCACTGGGGGTCCTGGAATGCATCTCCCATGAATAAGAGAGCACTACAGTTTATTCAGATTCACATATTTTTAGACTTACTAAATAAAGGTTTTAAATAATAACCATCAAAATCTTTAGTTAAATAATCCCAGATCTAGGGTAAATCATAGTAATATCAATTATTTTTTTAAATTCTAATTCATTCGTCAGTAAAATGTAGTATTTGACAATGTCCCCAGAGAATAAGCTTCCTCTGTATAGGAGGTGATCGATCTAATTATTCCTGCTATTAACTACTTCATTTACAAAGCCAGTAATACGTTGTATCAGAATTTTTTTCCCATTGATGTTTTCACCTGAACAAACCATACCCACACTGAAGATGTAACCATTCCTGAAACAAGGAACCAGCTTTATATTAGGATTTCTTTGTTATGGTGCCTAGTCTTATTATTATTAAGCACAATACATTTTTCTCAATGAATATGGTAGATTAAGGCAAAAGGACATAACCCAGTCTCCTCAATAATGTATTCTCTATCCTTCTAAAATGGTTGTTTAGACTTTACAAATTACAGAACTGCTGGATAGAAAGACACAAGTGGTCCCTTAGACCACCATCTCGTATTTTAAGCATGAGGCTAAAATCATAGTGGTCACCTTGATCTACCATTATAATCATTACTCAGCAGTACCCACAATGCTGATCTTCAAAAGATATCCTTCATTTGCTATGTCTCTTGATTGTATATAGGTTATTTTTCCTTGTTAAAAATACTTAATAATTGGACAATAATCTACTCAGTCTTTGTGAACTCACCATTGAATAATTTTGCATTTTTACAACCATTTCCTGCATGGCTGGTACACTTTCCTTCCGTCATCTTCTTCACATAACTAAGTGGTCCCTTCCCTTCAAAGGAGGAAGGATGTTTGAATGAGCCCCCGATTCTATCCCACAGTGTGAAATACTGTCCATAGTTATAATCAAAGAACATGTGGTGGTCAGTATGATGAGCTGAGCCATTAATAAATGGCCTTAGGATTTGGGGGACACGAAAATCACCATCGTGAATAGAAATTGTCCAGATATTCACCAAGATGTACAAACCTAAATAAACCACCTTGTGTAATGGAAAGATAAAAGGGTATATGTGGTAAGGTAGACTTTGCAGAAAGCCATCCACAGGGTGAAAAGCATGGCTTGCAAACGGAGTAGGAATCTTCCAGATATGATGAGGTTTATGTATGCGCTGAGGAAGGAAAAAACACCATTAGTGCCACATACTTTACCCAGTGTAACATTCGACTTAGCTTTTTAGGCTCATGTAGGAAATGACCTAATGAAAACAGCCCTTTGAAATGAGCAAAATCACTTCATAAATTGCCTTCTTTCTTTACTCTCCAACAGTAAAATGTTAACACAAACCCTCCAAACCTATAAAGCACGAAAATAAAATGTAGCTGGCACCCAGCCTGACAATGGCTACTGAGGTGTTTAATACAGTCAGAGGAAATTCTTAGAAAGAGAGGACAAATGACTTACCTTATATACAAGTCTGTGATGAAGGCCTCTGTGAATCCAGTAGATGAGCATGTCTGTGAAGAAGAGGAAGGACAGTACACTACCCACCAGCTGAAACCAGCCTAGAAGAGATAACGGAGCACACAGCACAATCAGCATTCAGCTCCCAGAGTCAGCATTTACTTTTCATACGTCTAAATGCAAAGTATGATCCAAAACTCACACACTGTAAACCACCTGTTTTGGCTAATATGACACATTATAAATTAATCTCTCTTGACTCTCTGGACTCTACTCATTTCCTCATTTCCCTCATATAAAAACTTGGATGTATCCCACCTAAAATATTTCTTAATTAAACTATTAAGATATCTATGACTCAGAAAAAGGATATTCCTGAGGCACCTTTATTATTTAAATCTGAGAATAACGCTATTTAATAATTTTCCTTCCTAAACGTATATTTATACATTAATTCCCTGCTTGAAATTCTATTTTCCATTCAATACCTTAAGCCAAGCATTGACTCTATAACCCAAGGCTTTCTGATCTCTCCAAACTCCTTGTGCCTGTACAAACCAGACTGGTCTACTTAGGGTCCTCCCAATACCCTGAAAGTCTCCCCTCTGTACCTTTACTGATACTGTTCTATGTATCGAGCATGCCCTTCTACCTTTTATTTTTACTCATAATCCTATCCACTTTGCAAAGCCTAGTCAATTATCACCTTAGTGTATGATTTTTGTTCCCTTCTTTAACCAACTAACTGTTACTTAGAAAGTGGGGTGCTGGTGCCAGCAATCCTTGGTACCAGACCCTGACCCACCACAGATTTGTTGGATAACCTGGGCAAGTTGCTGAAATTCTCTGCATGCTTAAATCACTCACCTATAGAAGGAGCATAATAATTGTACCTACTTCCTAGAACTGATATAGAATAAAATGGATTGAAGTATGTGAAGAGCTTAAAACTGTAGCTGGTACTTATTAAGAGTCAATGAATGTTAACTATTATTCTTACTTTCTAATACCAGATACTAGAAATGTATCTTGATGAAATAATTTCAGAATTTCACAAAAATTTAGTTAAGTTACTGCAGTAGGACTATTTATAATAGACAAAGAGGAACAATCTAAAGGTCTAAAAATTAGAGATCATGTAAATAAACTATGGATATCTATACATAATGAGATACTACAACTAATATACTATATACTGCCAATATTTATACACATGAAAATATGGGCACATATACTGCTAAGAGAAATATGTTTTCTGGTTTTCTCTAACTGTCATGTACTACTTGAGTTATGTTTTTAGAAGTTTGAATTCAATACAGATAATAGGAAGCAAATGCAAAGGTCTAGAACTGATCTTCCCCCAAGCAAAAATTAATCTAAAACAAAGACTTTAAAATTGATAAAGACATGGACACATGTGGCAAGACTTAAATGCATAAAAGTAGAACATTAAAAACAACTGAACAATTTGCAATTATTTTAAAAGAGAAAAAAAGAGACAGACTTGGTTCTTTGGAAAAACCAATCTGTACCTGACCTTCTTACTACTTAACTTACCATTTGGAAACTCTCCTATGTCATCGTATAATTTGCTGTAACCTCTCAACTCTAGTAGGAACAACGAAACAGTGGGAATACTTATCCATGGCAATGCCTGGACAGTAAACATAATCTCTCGATAGACTTGATTCTGCAAATAAAATTTCCAACACTTAAAAATCACAAAATCGATATTCAGCAAAACTAGCATGGAATTATTTTGGATTGGAGTTATAAAATCTCTTTTACATGAAGGAGCTTACCTCCAAATTGTTTCTATTAAAATGTAAATATGTGGAAATTGGTGTGTAAGAAAAACATTCCTTTTGTACTGAGCAAAAGCAATAAATATTTTAAATACTCAAACATTTTCTCCTTCCCATAAAATGTGTATTCTAAATTTCTATTTACTGAATACTCACTTCTTTTATAATTAACTTCCATCACTACCACTCTCTCTTTATTTTCCAATCCTTGGAGACTTATATTTGAGATTTGTATTTGACCAATAAATAAAATATAAAAATGACTGTAAACAAATACAAAACTATGAAGCTTGGAGCCTCTATTTAATAAGAAAACAAACAAAACCCCCAAAAACATTAAAATAACTACACAAATGTGCATTTATTCATTCATCACTATTAGCAAAGAAATTCTTATTTATATAACTAGTAAAATACAAAGATTTTAGTTTTTAAAAAAGTTGGATTCATTTATTTGTTTAAAGTAAAGGAAGGAGAAGTGGGATTAGCCCTACCAAAAATGTCTAACCCATTTGGACATGATTTCAAAAACTTTATTTAATGGTTATAACCAATTTAACCAGACAATCTAACAAATTTATTACGTCATTATTTTTACTGTAACAGTAGTTAAAAATAGGTAAGAAAACCACTTACCTTTAAAAATTGTGGATGTTTCATTAATGAATGATTGAAGACAAAATAATAGCTCAGTGTTGCAAAGAAGAAATAAAGGACATAAGCACCAAGATTTGTGATAATCAGGAGACTAACAGTTTGTCGGAAGAAGTTATCCTCTGGCCATGTGGCTGGATATATGTATGGTGTAAAAACATAATAATCTGCAGCACTGAGTACAAGATCCATCTTAGTCCCTAAAAGATAAACATATGTAACAGTTATTAACCTACCAGGACATTTCTCAAAAAGCAAAACTTTTTCAGAAAAATATATATGAAGTACAAGACTGCTGCTACCAGCATCCCCCAAAGGACATCCTTAGGACCAGAATGGACCTTAAACATCATTAGCACAGTCTCCTCATATTACATATGGAGACACCAAAGCTCAGCTAGAGAAACTGAGGGCCAGGAAGTTTCTTCACTAAGGTCTAGGCATAAGTCCAGACCTATTTCCATCTCAGTGTTCTTTTCTACTATACCCTAGAGTAACATGGCAAGTAGAAGACATGAAACACAGGGCACAGGTATTCAGGGAAATAGTTTCCTTTTTCAGCAGCCTCTGTCTTCTAAAATAACTTGTTATCTCAGAGATTTTTGCTTCAGTGCTGAAACTTAAAATGCAGTCCTTACAAGGTATCTATCTATGTGGCCACCACAAGCACAGAAGTCAGGGACTATAACTGTTGCTATGACAGAAGAAAAGGCCACTTTCATTGACAGAACCAAGGGAGATGTATTCTTGATGTTAAGAACTCGATTATATTTATTCTTCTATCCCTAAGCAATAGTCTAGATTATGGGCTGGCAAACTGTGTCCCATGGGCCGATCCCAGGGCCTATTTCTGTAGAAAAGCTTTCCTGGAACACAGATCTGTATATGTTGTCTATGGTGACTTCTTTAGATGGGGTTGAGTCATTGCAACCAAGACAGGATGGCCCGCAAAGCCTAAGGCATTTATTATTAGGATCTATAAAGGCAAAGTTTGCCAACTACTGTTCCAGATGTTTAAATTTTTAAAAAACTTTAATCAATTCAGCAAATACTTAAGTCTATTCTATATTCATAATCCTGTTATATAGTTCAGCTTTTGTGAGCTGAACACTGAATCTATCATTTATGATCTACTCCCTCATTCTTAATTGCACTATTTGTAGAGGAAAATATATCCAACATTGTACAACATGTCATTTATAACTACAACTTTTGAACAAAGCAACAACAAAAAGTCCAGTCTGGAAACTGCCTACCCACATTAGATTCCAGGTATTTAAGCATCAATTTATGAAATAAAATTGAAAGGAAAACTGAAAATAAAAAATTTCAAATATTTATTTAATTACTTATTTATAGCCTATTTCCTGTACTATATTCCCCACTAAATCTCCACAGGGACTTAGAAAGTCTTTCAAAACAATAATATATAGGTACTTTAAAAATAATTGATATATTGGAGTTCCTGGTGGTGTAGTGGCTTAAGGCTTCGGTGCTGTCAAACACTGCGGCCTGGGTTTGATTCCCAGCCGGGGAACTACCCACATACCAAAAAAAAAAAAAAATTGATATAAAAAGATATACATAGAGAAGTCTTACTTCCATACATGTCTCTGTATATCTCACTTCTAGCCTTCTGGGTAACCATATTTATTACTTTCTTATGAATTCTTACAATATAAGTATTTTCAGATGAAAGATCAAACTACAAATTTGTATTTCTATCCTTCTTTACAAAAGTGACATATTTTATATACACTGTGACAGTATTTTCTCTTAAAAATGTATCTTAGAGAGCTTACCATCATTGCAGAAAGAACATCCTCCTTTTTTGTTTTTAATTAAATAGCTTTATTGAGATACAATTCACATATTCTTTTTTTTTTTTTTTTTTGGTGGTTCCCTGCCTGGAAATTGAACCCGAGTCGTGGTGTCGTCCACACCGAAGCCTAGCTGCTGCGCCACCAGGGAATCCCCGAATTCACATATTCTAAAATCCACCATTTTAAAGTATGATTTAGGACTTTGCAGATTATGTGCAGTCATGCAACCATCATTTCTATCTGAATTTAGAACATTTTCATCCCCCACTCCTACCCCCCCGCAACAAAGAAACCCCATACTCCATACTCCATACTGCTGAGCTTCTTGAGTGTGTAGATTAATGTTTGGCATCCATTTTAAGGAGTTTTAGGCTACTATATCTTAAAATAACCATTTACCGTTTTTCTCTTTTCTCTTTCTGGTACTCCCACTATGCTTATGTTGGTATTCTTGATGGTATCCCACAAGTTTCTGTGGCTCTGTTCATGTTTTTTCATTCTTACTTCCTGCTCCTTAGACTGAATAAATCTCAACTGACCTACCTTCACATTCTTGGATGCTATGTTCTGTCAGCTCAAATTTTATGTTAAGCCAGATGTTACACTTTAAACTTCAGTTATTATACTTGCAACTCCTAAATTTTTATTTGGTTCTTTTAAAAAAAAATAATAAATTCTATCACTTTATAAATAATCTCTATTTAGTCGGAAATTGTTCCATGTTTTCTTTTCATTATTTAGACATGGTGCTCTTTAAACATATTTATAGTAGCTGATTTTAAAGTCTTTGTCCAGTAAGTCCAATAGCTTGGTGTTCTCAGATATAGTTTTTATTGACTGCTTTCTGTGTGTATATAGGCCATACTTGTTCCTTTGTCTCATAACCTGTGTGTGTGTATGTGTGTGTGTGTGTGTGTGTGTGTGTAAAATGGAACATTTTAAATAATATAGTATGGCAGCTCTGGAAATCAGATACCCCTTGGGCCTCCTTTAGGATTTCATGCTGCTGTTATTTATATAAGTGACTTTCCCAGACTATTTGCATTAACACCTGTATTCTTTTCTGTATGCACCTACTCAAATTTGCTCATTAATGAATGGACAGATTTCCTTAAATGCCTTAAATCATAAGTCATAAGACTCCCAGCCTTTGTTGAGGTGCTGTATGTTGGACCACACTTTCAATGCTTTAATAGGCAGTTTACAACTCTGACTTAACCTTCACTCCCTGCTTGCATAGACCTGCAAAGTCAGTCATAAGTGAGAGATTAGGGCCTACTTCCATCTTTCTTGTTTTTATAGAGAAGCAGATTTTCAGAGGTTCTTACTCTGCTATTCTGGACGTCACCCCCTCCTCATTTTTATAGTACAGGTCTATCATTCTTTCATAAAACATTTGGTTTTTGATATATTTTGGAATTCTGAATTTCTAGATTTTTTCAAAATTCAAAATATCTCCCTGCCATTAAACATATAAATATTTGTTTAGAAAATATATGAATAGTCACATTAAATGTGATATACATTGTAAATAGCAGCACAGTTCATATATATGGTAATAATTATATATGTAGTACTAAACTAATAAAAAATAGAATGGGTATAAGCCAAAATAGTACTTTATATTTTTAAAGGAAAATGTTCAGTAAACTTTCAAATACATACCAAAATTAAATATCTGTGTATGCATGTGTTTATACATGTGTAATAAATATTCATAAATCTGATTGATTGAGGATCTTAGAAGACTACATTAGATAGGAATTAGACACTGATGATGGGCTAGGATTAGGACTCTCAAGTGATAAAGCCAACACTAACTACCAAGACAGTCTTTTGAAAACATTTATACTATTGTCATCAGTCTCATTACCATGCTTCTGCCTAAGCAACTGCTGCTTAATTGCTTACCATAAGGCCTTCAGCAATTTTTCCATTTGTGTTCACAATGTAGCCATGGTTGTCATTAATGGAGTTATGACTACCCTCATGCTTAAGTGTGTTTAACAACCCTGTAGCAGTTTCCCCACCACCCAACAAATGCATAACAGCAGCACCATGATCAAGGTGCAGCATTTCTTCGGTGTCAGCTTCTCCTGACTTACTTATGCTTTTAGCTGTTAAAATATATGAAGTGATTAATGAAGTCAGATATCATCTTGTCACTGGTGATATAAAATCTTTCAAAATCTTTATCTGCAAGTTCATTTTCAAACCTCATTGGCAGCTAAAATGTTAAGCATTTATTAATGATGATTTACCAATATTGTTTATTAGCAATTCTGAAAACAAGACCTTTATGATGAACACTTATGGGAAGTTCAGGTGGTACATTTGCTTTTCTCAGAGTGTAACACACCTTGGTGAAGAGAAGCTGTATTACAGGCACAGCAGGGGGAAAGTAAATGCTAAAAACATTATTTTAACAAAAAGTTGAGAATTCACAAAAGAGGGATCCAGGAATAATTAAAAGTCTTCAATTACCTTTTAGTCCAAACTGCCTAGAGCTTGTACCACCAGCACAGATGTTACTGAACCAGCCTGAAGATTTCTGCATAAAGATGCCCAGGTATTTTGTGACAGTCATTTGATCACTGTAGATGCTGGCTTTTTCTAATCATTGCCAAGTTTGTTTTTTTTGTTGTTGTTGTTGTTTTTTTTATGTGTTTGGAGCACCGGCACCTTGTACAATAGTCAACTTTTACTTAGTATTAAAATCTTATGTCTCTCCTGTGGTCTAAAGTTCTTTTTTAGGAATGAAAAGTAAGTACAGAACTATTATATCACCACTGCAAATGTATTCAGCATTCAGGTTTTCATCAGGTATTACCGGTATTACCATCGCAAATTCAAGGTAATGTTTAGCTATTTCATGATCAGCAGAATTTTCATGAGACTTTCAGATATTTTCCACCACACTGCTTCTTAAATTTTGGAATCCTCCCTTCTTGTTAACAGCATTCATCTTCAGTAGCAATTCTTCATGATATATTCTAGCTTGTTTCATGATCAACAAAGCAATCAGTGGCTTTTATTTATTTCCTTATTGTTAAATTCACTTAATTAAAACATGGTAAGGATCTCCCTTTTCTCTCCATGCAATGGTTTCTTTTTTCATCAGTTCTTGGTCCTCACTGCCAGAGGAAAACTTCAGCAAGCTCTCTTCCTGCTCTTTAAGTAATCTGGTGGTAGTTTCCACACAGACACACCACACACAAGCTCTTAGAACAGTCCCGTGTTCTGTGTTCTTAGTAATCACATGTTTCTATTCATTGTTATTCAAATGGCTATCTTTAACTATTCTTTTATATTAACATACACAATTAAACTCAAAGTAGCAATGTAGTACGAATGAACAGCAGAGGCAGGAGTATCTGGTTAGTGCAGCAAGACAATGGGCGCCTCAGTCACCTGACGAACAGCTTTGCTATCAAATGAGTTTGAGTGCCAAACTTTAAAAAACAAAAAACCTTTTAGTTTTCAGGGCTTTCCAGACTTTGAAATGTGGCTAAGAGACTGTGGGCCTATGTTCCTTTGTGTGACTTCACTGTTGTATATAGATACTTGGATAGAATCTAACCTTTCGCTATTACAAACAATGTTAGAATCACCCTACATTGGTAAACTTCTACAAGCAGAGGACCTAGGTCAAAGAGTAATTGCATTGGTAACTTGGGTAAATATTGTTAAGTTGCCCCTCATAGGAGCTGTACTACTTAGCAAGTCCATAGTAATGCAGGATACTGCCTATTTTCCTATAACCTTACCAACAAAGAATATCATCAAATTTTTGGATATTCATCAATCTGAGAGCAAAGAAATTTTCTCAGTATATACTTAATATATATCTCAGTATATACTTAATTTACTTATTATGAATGAGACTGAGCATTTCATATATTTAGAATAATTTATATTTTTTCTGTGAATTATCTGCTTTTGTCCATTGCTCATTTCCCCACTGGGTTTTCAGTTTCTTAAAATCAAATTCTAGAAGCTATTTATTAATAAATAAAGGTGGTTAGCGCCTTGTTTGTGATATGAATTGCAAGAATTTTTTCTCATATTGTCACAGAAAATTTTAATGAATATCAAATGACAGATATTAACACACCAGGGCTATCCAGAGAGTAGCCAGTCATGTGATATATAAAAAATAGAGGCATTTAGGGTTGGATTGTTTCTGGACAGTCCTCGTATATCCTTCATACGTTGTTAAGTCATTTAAATAACAAGTATCATATACTACACTAGGTAAAGTGCATACAGAGATTAAAAGGGTATTGATATAATCTAAATCCATCCTAAAGGTAAGGCAACTACAAAAACAAATAATTACATTAATATGACAAGTTCTATAATAAAGGTATATATGCAAATTCTATGAAATCAGAAAAGACTACATAACTATCTCAGCTTACAGGGGGAGGATTTGAAGGACATACCATAAAGAAAAGGTTAGAGATGGCCATTTCAAATAGCAATAACACCTGCAAAGGCATGGAAAGGTCGTGGGTCATTCTGGCTCATTGTAGATGGTGGGTGCCAAACAGTGGATAGGATGTGTGTGAAGAAGGATGGATTCAGTCTGGGCCTTAAATCTAATTGCCTGTGGCTCATCTGGGTTCCTAGACGTAATTATCTGAAGTTCAACAGTGAGCCTAGTAGTTGAAGTTAAAGCCACAACAGGTAGAGGCTGTCAAGGAAGACTGTAGCAGGGGAAGTACACCGAATAAGTAATACCAGGAAACATAAACATGAAAGAAGAACCTAACAACTGAAGTGGATATTGCTACACCACTAAAAGTTGGTAAGACTGGATGGACTAATGTGCACGTTCCCTACAGCGTCACATAGCCCTAATTCAACACAGTACCCAAGAGAGTACAATGCAGCCAAAAAGAACTCAAACGTTAACCCAGAGTCTTTAACCTCACATGTAAGTAAAAACTTTAATAAGATCTCAGTCCTTAACTTTAAAAAACTTTTTAGTATTACTTTTACCTGAAGATCATACTAAATGTGTTAATTTGTATATTCCCTGCATACTCATATAACTGCTGTTTCAGTAAAACCAGTGCCAAGAAGGCAGAAGGCGATGTACCTCAGTCAATCTAGAGGCAGTTCAGATATTGTGAAATTAAACCTGGTTTATGTGTTTTTAAAATTTTGGCTTTAATTCATTCTATTTGTTGAATGCAGTAAGTAGGTATTCATGAACATACTGCTTTAATTACTGCCATCTACATAAAATCTTCTGAAATGAGTAACAATGATTGCAAAACTGCAATCCAGTTTTGAAGTTTATCAAACACACATCTATAGACTAGAGATAACAATCTACATTGCAGAATGTAAGATTTAGATAGTAAGTACATAGTCCTTGGCATCATCTGACACTTGGAATATAGTCAGTAAACAGAAGCTATTATTACTACTGTTAAGGAAGCCAAAGCTTAGTCCAACTACCTTAACCTAAGGCAGAAGATGGTGCATTTGCTTTTTCTTTGAAAAATAATTAATGGCTAATTGCTAATTGGTAAAATAGAAATATTAATATTTACTACACACTGTCCTAAGTGCCACCAGTGTAGCCAGTTTTCTATGGTACACCATAGTTTTTAAGGTCCTGCATAGGTAGAAGTCTAGAGGTGTTAAGTCAGGAGAACATTGGGGAAACTCAACCTCACCTTTTTGTCCTATCCATTGCCCTGGGAAATTTTTTGCTCTTTGAATGACAACCGTGCTTCCACCATTGTCTGACTGCCCTGCCTGTCACATGGTGACGCTAGTATTCATTTGATTAACACCACCTTTAGAGAGAACAGCATACTACACATTGCTACTGTAATTCAATTCAACTTCAAAAAAATAATACATAGGTGGCATCACTTAAAATGTATATATGTTTTTTTTGGCACCCTGGTATATGTAAAGTATCTGCTTCATAAAGTGTTCAACAAATGGGAATACACACACACATCATGAATGTTTTTAATTTTTAATTAGCATATATTTAACCCAATTTATATATGATGCTTTTTCTAACCACTGCCTCTGTTGAATAAGTCAAGTTTTTTCCAATTTTTAATTTTATAATTAATAATCCATGCACATACATATATCTATTGTTTATATTAATATTATTCTTGCTTTACTGATGAAGTAGCTAGACACAGAAAATTCAAGTGACTTGCCCAGGGCCATCGAATAAATAAATGCTGGAGCTCAAATTCAAACATATGCAATCTCATTGCAAAGTCCATTGACCCTTAACCAAGTTCCACTGTCTCTTCATCATTAGCTGAACTCTTCAACTCTTTAATTATTTTAATTCCAGTGACTTTACAAGCACAAAAAATTTTGCATATAATTTTAAGAGGCTGAACTAAGGGGCTCCACAGACCCTGAGTTAAGTATCCCTGCCTAAAATAGAAACTTACCTTAAATATTAATTTACCTTTGCAAAAACAAAGAAAACTTTTCTAAAAACATAGTTACTGATAAAACACAATTAGGCTTAGAATGACTGAATGTACAATTGCCTTTCTGCTTTACCTTTATAATAATAATAAAGATAATAGATAACATTTATTAAGAATCAAGTATTATTTAAAGCACTTTTTTATATTGCTTTGCTTAATTTTTGTAACCCTATGAGGTAGGTATTTCTATAACCCCCATTTTATAGATAGAGAAACTGAGGTCAGTAGTACCTAAATAACTTATTCAGTAACAAGTAGTAGTAACAACTAGCCGCTGGGATGTATAATCCAGAGTCTGTTATCTTAGCTACTACATTATATTATCTCTCAAGATATTACACATGCAGATGGGGAATACAGTTTCCCTTGTTAGTGACAATATATAATGAATGGAAAAGCACTCTTTAGAGATCAAGGGTCATGTACTTGTTATTTGTAGGTGCTTATCATTACAAATTTAAGAAAGAAAGTAAAAAAGAAAGGAAGGTGCTATAAAGACAGGGAACCTACCAAGTTTTGGCTGAAAATACCCAGCTACCACAAACTTTCCAGTTTGGAAACTTTAGCTACCTAGCTAATACTGTCTTCTATACCACCTCTAAATTTATTCTGCCATGACACTGGAATGCTGGTAGACATGATTTTTCCTTATATAATGCTAAAAAGTAATAGATCATTTCCCTTTCATTCTAGTCTTCTCAACCCGTGAACTGTTGTGCTCTCCCCCATCCTAATTACATCGCAATAACTAGGGCTCTCACTGCAATGGTCAAAAAGTCACAGATGATTACTAGTTCGCCAGCCTAACTGCTTTGTCCCTTCAAAAACAAACAAGAATTCCTCAAGAACAGAGGGAGGGAGTTCCCTGATGGTGTAGTGGCTTGAGGTTTCGGCGCTGGCGCTGTCGGTGCTGCGGCCCGGGTTCGATTCCTGGTCAGGGGAACTATCCACATACCAAAAAGCAAAAAAAAAAAAAAAAAAAAAAAAAAAAAAAAAGAACAGAGGGAAACCATAGCAAAGTAAAGCATTAGTGTGTTCAGTGGACAGACTTCCCTTGGATAAGAGATCCCCAATCGCCAACAAAAATTATTTCATTTTCTTCACGCTCATCCACAGGTCAGTGTCTTTCACGTCAGGCCTCCTGGGCGCCTGAAATATCTCCTCTGGCCGAACAGATGCCCCTACTCGATGTCTCTGGCCGCAACCCTTCTCCCTCCAGCCCGGGCCAGCGTGCGTCCAGGGCCCTGCTCGCCCCATCACAGCCCGCACAGCCTGGACCTACCGGTCAATGTCTACTACTGGTCGGCGCAGGAAGCCCAGGGTCAGTTTCACCCGCAGGTCCCCAGCGCCTGCCCAGTGCCTGGCACTTAGTAAGCAGGCCCTCCATAAACACCTCCGGCACGCTGGACAAGAAAGGGGCAGGCGCACTCTTAGCTTGCCCATCTGGGCCCCCTCGTGCTGTTCCTCTCCATCCCTCTGCTTCCTCTCCTCTCCCGTCCAGCTCCGATGCATTCGCCTCCTTCCCCGCCCTCCTGCCCCCCTACCGAGTAAGGGTCCGCCGCCGATTCAGCCGCTGCCGGGTCCCAGGCTGCCGGGTCTCTCGGAGCGCGGCGGTCAGCTAGCGGCCTGCAGGGGCGGGGCGAGACCCCACGCTCGGAGCTGCAGGGGCCGCTAGCCAATCAGCGGCCTGAGGCATAAGCTGATGTGACGGAGGATCGCGCGACTCGGCGGCGCGCGGCTCTCCCAGGTCACGTGGGCGCCGCGCGCTCGCTCCCGCCCCAGTCTTCCTTCCGCTGGAGGGAGGGGCGGCCACTTCCCCGAGGTGCTGCGGTCGCGGCGAGTCACGTCTCCGCTCGGGAAGTGCCCCGAGCAGCTTTACGGTCCTTGTGGACTCATGGCTACGAAGCAGGCCCGACCTGCTTCGTATTTCAGGGAAATACGTGGCCTTTCCTTGAGGTGGAAGTCGGAGGCATTTTCCCTCATAAGTGAAAGGGCTCAGATATGTCCGACAGCTGCTAATATTTCTCCCGGAGTCTCACTCCTCCGCCCCCCTTTTCTGTAACACCTAATGGTCGGAACCAGTTAACGTCGGCACTGAAATAGCAGAAGCCTTTTCATGGTACAAGTAAGGCAAATCTATGCAGACTAAACGGGTGTGTCTGTAGGTTCCTAGAAGTTTGCTTTCGTGTGCGTGTGTTTTCATTTGGGGGGTTCTTAGCGTTTCTAAGCGTGCATTACGGCAGTCACACTCGTAAATCGACCTTCCTGGGACCCTCAGTGTAGTGGTTCTCCAGGTCCAACCAGCAGCGTTAACATCATCAGAGAATTTACTGGAAATACAAATTCTTGGGCTCCAGTCACCCCAGACCCACATCAGAAACTCTGGGAGGGCCCCGGGAATCTGTGTTTTAACAAATAGGTGCGTCTAATGTTTGGTAAAGTTCAAGAACCACTGCTCTAATGAACTTGACCAATCAGAAGAAAATCTCAACTAGTCAGTTTAATTTTGCTCCTTCCAGAGTAATAAATAAAACAAAATGGCACATGACTTAATCCTGGAAAAAAATCATTTCTATTTCCTTATAGGACCGTCAGAAGTGCTACAATGTAAGGGGAGAAATTATTAGACTCCAATCATTAAAACTTCCTGTATCAGTATTGTTTTAAAAATCTGTGACTTACCTCCTACTTAAAAAAAAGTTAACATGTAACATTATATTAGTATCAGGTGTACAACACTTGATATTTGTATATATTGTGAAATTACCTTCTACTTTCTAAATCACATTTGTCTTTGTTATCATTCTTATTTCCTACCATAATTTTTTAGATTAAGTTTTGTTTTGTTTTTTTGTTTTTTTGCATGTGGGTAGTTCCCTGGCCGGGAAATGAACCCAGGCCACAGCACTGACAGCACCAGCGCCAAAGCCTTAAGTCACTACACCACCAGGGAACTCCCTAAATTAAGATTTTTATAGTTGTATCTGGGGAAAATAAAAATGTGATTTAAAAGATATTTACATTTGTGGCTGCTGTAGGGTAAACCTTGCCTTTGTGGTATGTTTAGTCCACAAACATATTTTTCCCTTTTACATGAATTAGTTTCTCATTAAAAAGTAGCAGATTCCTCTTGAAAGATGGGGAAAGCTGACATTGAAATTACAAACTTCAAATATAACATTGTGAATAGAGAAATTTTTATCATGGAATATACAAGTATACTAGTGGTCTTTTATTCTTGAGATTAGTAGTTCCCAAGGTTTGAAAATATGCAACCTGCTTTTGGCACCCCAAAGTAGTAATCAATTAACCCCAAGAGAGTAGTGGTTTTTAAAATTAACTTTAAATGTGTTAATAGACCATTCTAGGATTCAGCTTTCCATATGCTCTCCCTGTTCAGGAACCATGTTTAGGACAATGTATTTATTCATTATTTGCAAAGTTCTATACTAGCTAGCCAGTGCTAAGGAATTTGAGGTCAAAATTGGTGAGGGCTCTTCTTTAAACAGTGTGGTCAGAGTCAGCTTCTCTGATGGGGAAACATTTGACCTGATTAGAAGAAGGGAACCTCCTTCATTTGGAAGATTCTAAACTGAGATAGAGAGCCTGAATGTTTTTGGTGAACTGCGGGGGCAGGGGTGGGGGGGGCACTGGCTCACAAGCATTCATTTGCATGAATTTATTTTTTAGGGGGAAAGGGTATTCAAGAAAAGGTAGGTACGTAAGTGTTCAAAAGCATATAACAGGAAGAAAAGGTGTTTATTTCTCATCCTGGCTCCATGGATTGGGTTTTAACTTATAGCATGGTACTTAGCATTTTAGAGGTCAGAGATCCTTCTAAAAATTAGATGAAAGCTAAGGTCTCTGTTACCAGGAACGTACACATGTGTATAGGGTAGAAGCTCTTCCTAACCACTGTGCACTTAACTACTGTTCTGATTTCCTTTTCTGAAATACGCCAACTAATCCCTATAAAACGCTGACGATTCACAGCCGCAGGCTTCACTTTGTTCACCCCTGTGTACCTGCTTTAACCTGTTGAGTGGAATGCTTGCCAAGAGTCAATGGTGTTTGTTTCCAAACTATTTCTTTTCATTACACTTCTCTTAATTATGTAATTATGTTACATAAATTGATAAAATTTGAGTCTGCAAAGAGAAAGAATCGCTTCAATGCAAACCAAGGAGAACGCTTTGATGAGTGAAGATGAGTGCTAATATCTAAAAATGGCCATTGAATTAGGTGTCCGCAAGGGAGTTATAAAAGATTACAGAAATTAAAAAACAAAAACCAATTGGTATGAGCCTATGTTCAATTTACTTTGCAAGAGTCTTTTTTTTAATTATAATTTTATTATGTTTATTGGAGTGACATTGGTGAGCAAAATTACATCAGTTCCAGGAGTACAGTTCTTTATCATCCATGTGTTACTTTTCAAGAGTCTTTAACCTGTCTCCACATTAAACAGAATGAAACAAAATCCAATGCAAAGCACTACGGGTATAGTTTATACAAGAAGGATCCAGAACTCCAGTGAGAGGAAACATACTCAAAAGGAGAGCCATAATGATGGGGAACAAATATTTAGGTAAAAGTAAAATTCTTAAGAGATAACACACACACACACCCACACACAGATTTAGGTTAGGCTTCATGTGACAGAGATTCAAAATAATAGTGATTTACTCCAGAGAAAAGGTTATTTTCCTTTCACATGAAAGTGTTAATTAGCATAGTTGCCTGTGGTAACAAATAATCCCCAAATTTTAATGACTCAGACACAGTAGAAATTGATTTCTTTCTTAACAGTTCAAAGGAATCATCTGGTCAGTAGGGAACCCTCCTCCACATCGTGATTCAGGCTTTTCCATATTATAGCTCCACCATTATCATCATTTTCTGTGTCTTAACTAGAGAACTAAGAGCATGCATAGCCACTTTTTAAAAGCCTTGATCTGAAAACTTGGCACATCACCTGTCACATTCTATTGGCTGCAGCTCAGTCACATGGCCACATCTAAATATTAGGGGGCCTAGAAAATAGTCTTTGTTCTAATAGTCTTACGTGTTCAGCTAAAATCACTTTCTTTTACTGTAATAGTTATCTACTGCTTTGTAACAAACTATCCCAAAACATAGTGGCATAAAACAAAAAAGATTTATTTCATGGTCTGTGGGTCAGGAATCTGGGTTTAGCTTACCTAAGTCCTGTGCCTCTGGATCTATCCAAAGCCTATAGCCACGGTATTGGCCAGGGCTGCATGCATCTGAAAGTTATAGTTGTGGAGGATCTCATCCAAGCTAACCCACAGGGCCATAGGCAGCCATCAAGTCTTTATTGGTTATTGCTAGAGAAATTGGCCTCTGCAAATGGCAGCTCGCACTACGGCTGCTGGCTTCACTCAAAGTAGGTAAGGGAGAAAGCAAGAGAATGAGCAAGGTAGAAATCAGAATCTTTTTGTGGCGTGATCTAAGGAGGACATTCCATCACTTCTGCTATATTTCGTTTGTTAGAAGCAAGTCATTAGGTTTAGCTCTCATTCAAGGGGAAGAAATTACACAAAGGCATGAGCACCAGGAAGCAGTTGGTAGGAATCATTGGGTAGTGTCTTAGAAGCTGTCATAAGTGCTCCATTGTAGGAGGCCTCCAACCCAGTCCACAACCTCATATGTACTGGCTAAGAAATCTGTAAGACCCCCACATCACGATGAGTGAATGTGTGTTGATTGTACCATGATGCAGATGCAGGGACTTGAGTTTGCAAGCTGCACAAAGCTGAGAAAGAGCTGATAGAGGTCTGTGCAAACACAGAAGGAATGTGTGTGAGCATGATGTGGGCACTAGCTGATTGAGCTTTACATTAACTTGAACCACCTATTACTAGTTAACTCTGTGGACTTGCTTGTCTGCACACAGCGCCATAATCCCCTTTTCTCTTATGTCAGCCTGTTAAGCCTTCTGATTAAAACCGGCAGGGAAGAGAGCCTCTGGAGGTCTGTGGTTTCTTCTGTCAAGACGGCCTCTACCTCTCCCTCTTAACCAAACTTTTGTGTCTTGAGTAGATATTCCACACATTTCAGTGAGTCCCAGCTGACCTGGAGACACACTCCATGAGAGAAGGGAAAAACAGATACTGGGAAATCGTTATGTTCTTCGTTGTAGGGCTTCAGTTCAGCTAGACTTTAGGCAATTTTCAATGACAGTTGTTCTGTGGTTTAGTTGTAATTCTGATCTCATGAGAGGAGTGGAGCACAGAGTTTACCTATCCTGCCATCTTGACCAGAAATCTGAAAAGACATTTTCCAAAAAAGACATACAAATGGCAAACAGGTACATTTGAAAAAGTGCTCAACATCGCTAATCAGGAAAAGTGCTCAACATCACTAATTACCAGGAAAGTACAAATCAAAACCATGGTGAGCTATCACCTCACATCTGTTAGAATAACTGTCATCAAAAAAGGTAAGTGTTACTGAGAATGTGAAGAAAAGCAAACCCCGTGTGTTGTTAGTGGGAATGTAAATTGGTATGAGTACAACCACTATGGAAAACACTATGGCGTTTTCTCAAAAAGTTTAAAAAAGAAGAACCATGTGATCCATCGATACCACTTCTAGGTATATATCCAAAGAGGGGGGAAACCACTATCTCTTTGAGATATCTGTACTCTTGTGTTTATTGCAGCATTATTCACAATAGCCAAGTCATGAAAACAATGTAAGTGTCTATCAATGGATGAAGTGGGTAATGACTATGACTATGTGATACTATGTGTGTGTGTGTGTGTTTACATACACACACGCATACACACACAGCGAAGTGTTTATTCAACTTTTAAAAGGAAGGAAATCCCACCACTTATGACAACAGGGATGGAGCTCGAGGATATTATGCTAAATGAAATAAGCCACACACACACACACACACACACACGCACACGCACACACACACACAC